>JAHBCN010010583.1:0-31181 GCA_019359885.1 Listronotus oregonensis | reverse complement strand
CAGGAACCACCCTGCGATTTCAAGGGTAGTACTCACTAGTGAACCGGGAAAAGATGGTATTTTCTAGGAAACACCGAAATACAAGACCAAAACGGATTAGACTTACCGATTAAGACAAGACGAAAGGGAAACCCCGACGGTACCTTAAGCTCCGATCCAGGTTCCCTGCTCATCCCGATAATGTCGGTACGGGCTTGGACAGTGCGAACGGGTCAAATAATCTGCATACGGGGAATACAGGAGTCCTGCTTCCATCAAAGTAGCCGGAGGAAAAGCCAGGATCCGCAGGCATAGTAGTGGTGATACGCCGCATGGCCTTAGTGGAGAAGATCCATTAATGCCCCTACTTCCTATAAGGCTAAGCCTGTAAACGCGGATAAAACTAAATTAACATCATCCCGGGGGATTTTAATAAGAGACAGGAATGGTATGGTACCTTTTTCCCCCTCTCCCCCCCGGCATTTCCCCCGTCGGGGGGGGAAAGACATCAGTATGTAGTGTTTGTTATTTTTTGGGTTTTTTTTTAAAAGTTATGTATAGGGGTGGTTAGGGGTGCTTTAGCCTTCATAATAGAGGGGCAGTCTCCAGTAAAAGTGGCTTGTGTTTTGTGTTTCATGTATTCTTAAGTCAGTTAGTTGTCTTGTAAGGGTTGATATATTGGTTTGGTTTTGGTAAAATTTATTGCTATATTTTGTATGTTTCGTCTATTCTTCTATGTCTGTCATGTTATGTAAGTTGTCTATTCGTTCGTATCTGTCTGATGATGTAATGCATCTTAGTAGTTTATTTTGGTAGCGTTGAAGTCTGGTAATTTGGGTGTCGGAAATGCTACACCATACTGGAGCTGCGTATGTAATGACTGGCCTTATTATTTGTTTATAGATGATCTTTTGTTTATAGGTGAGAGGGGGATTGGGTGAAAGCATTGCATAGAGGCTTGCATTGCTGCATAGGCTCTATGCAATATATGTGTAATGTGTGGTTTGAAGGATAACCTCTCATCTATTATTACTCCAAGATTTTTTGATTTTTTTCTTTGGGATGACTGGATTGTTGACTTTTAAGGGGATGTTTATATGTACATTAGTGAATTTTTTAGTAATTATCATGCATTCCTTTTGCTCTCATTCACACTTATTTTCCATTTATTCCACCAAGGTGTCAAATTTTTTTTTTTTTTTTTTTGAATTTTGGTCTTGGCTGTATTAGTAGTAGGAGTGAGCGTAAATTAGTGCGTCGTCTGCAAATAATGCCACTTTAGTCGAAGGGTTTTTTCGGAAAATCGGAGGTAAACAGGTTGTACATTTTTGGAGATAGTACATGCCTTGGGCACTCCCGCGTTCCCTTCTCGCACCTGATAATGAGTTTCTACCTAATTTTAAAAAGGTTCTGTTACTTATATAAAAGTGTTAATTTGACAAAATGCATTGGTAACTGGTGGTAGGTTATAAGTTTGTGTATTAGTCCATTATGCCAGACCGTGTCAAAGGCTCTCTTTATATCGGAGTAACACGTACTTTGCTAGGTTAATGTGATTTTTGGGGCTTCTTGTTTAGCCTAATCCAATAAGGTGGTGTTATGGCCATCTCGATCCGACTGTTCTGTGGGGTAGTTATTATCGAAATATGTTTGTTTTTGAAAAGTATGGCTTTCTCTGTAATTTTTTGAGAGGCCGTTTGTGAGTGAAATTTTTGGTCTGTAAGTCAGGCTTTTGGTCTTTGGGTTTGAGAATGGGTATTATAATTGACTCTTTCCATTGTTTTGGAAATATTGCGAAGTAGTGGCATTAATTATGTAAGTATACTGTACAACCGTTTTGGTGGGAAGATTTTTAAGGAGGATGTTTGGATTTCATCTTTGGGCCCCGGTGCCTTGTTGTTTTTTGGGAGGCTTGTTATTATTTTTTATAAGTTCCTTGGGCTTGATAAAATTCTTTTTAGGATAGGGTGGGATGGGGTGTTTGATGGATAACGGAATTGACTAAAGTGGTTATGTTGTCGTGTTCTTCGCTATTATTTGGGGGGAGTATTATAAATACTCCAAATAATTAGCTGTTCGTCAGCTTTTTGTCTGTCGTCTGTGGTTCTCCCACTATTTAAAGAAGGTATTTTTTTTTGAATTTGTTCTTAAGTCTTCTGGTCAGTCGCCACAAAAGTTATCCTGGATAATCTCTGTGGACCTCTGACCGCTTGGTTTTATGTTTGTTAAGTCTTTGTCTTATAGTTATTTGTAGTTCGCGTATTCTTATTGCGTCTTGTCTGCGTCTATTTCGCTGCCACTTTTTCTTGGGTGTTTTTTTAAAACTAATCAAAGTGGCAACGTCTCTTTATTTGGTCTTCATGGTCTTTAATTTCGTATTTCCTGGCTATTTTGTTTCTTGCAGATTGGATGTTTTTTTTAAGTATTTTAACTTTTCTTCTAGTTGTTTTTTGGGTTTGTTATATTGGTATTTATAACGGTTTTTTCGTTTAGAATGTTTCTATATCTTCTCAAACTGCATTCTCAAAACGCCAGGAGGGTGTCTGGTTTCCTCTGTCCCCTGGTCCCCCAGCATAGCAGGAGGGTTTTGGTGGTCAGGAGTTCGTCTAGTGTCTGTAGGTCGGGTAGGTTTGGAAAAATTTTTGTTAAGTCCGATGTCTATGTATGATGGTGTCTACCATTCACCGGATAGTGAGTCGGTTTGTCTGTCATAAGTATTTGTATGGGTTTTTTCTTCCAATCGTGTACGCGCAAGCCATTGGCTTTTTTCTACGGTTAAAGGATGTCTGGCGTTAAGGTCGCCGAGTATGAGTACTGCGCTTGGTCGTATGTTTGTTAAAGTCTTGGTCTTGTAGTCCAAGGTAGGGTTTGGCATAACAGCCGCTTAGTTGCTCCATTTAAATTTGATGGATACCCGCTCTATTTGTGTTATTTGGGGGTAGTGCTATATGTGTGATTGCTGTTTTATGAGTTCTCCCCCCCCTTTTGTTCCCGGGCTTGTCTTTATGTCATAGTTGCGTAGTTTTAGTCTTTTAGTATCGTCCTTGGTTTCAGTGATAATCATTATATCTATTTTGTATTTTTTTTAAAAAATAAATTAGTTCGCCAACTTTCTCGTCGAGGCCATTGGCGTTCCATAGAATATTTTAAAGTTTTAATGGTTTAAAAATTGTAATCATTTATGTTGATCATTACAAATGATAATATTTCAATAGCTAGTTCTTGTTTTGACATGTTGTTTCTGTTTTTTATTATATTTAGAAAATCTTTGATAAGTCTAGTAATTTGGGGAAAATTTATATTTATATCGTTGTTTTTGATATTTTGCCCAATGTGCCTATAAAGTCACTGACCTGATTTTTGTTTGTGCCTCCTGACTAATCTGCCTTGGTAAGGGCGGGAATTCCGTTTGGTTGTTGGCGTTGTATTGGGCTTGTCTGGAGGGTTGCTGTCTGTTTGGGGTTGGAGCCACTTCCCCTGGCTACCGGTGGGCCACTTGCCCTGGCCTGTTGCCATGGGTTCGTTTTGGGGTTGGGGCTGCTATGTATTTTGTGGCTGATCTATAGTTATTCTGCTGTATTTTACTTATTTTGTATAAGTAGACCGGACACTTTTCCCGTTATTCGATTTGTGCCCTTGGCCGGTTTTGCACAGATGTTGGTTTCTTGGTTGGTGAAAATTTTGGTTTGGTGTGTGCCGGCGCAGTGCTCACCTTACTGCCTATGCGGTAATTTGGGCATGGCCCCATTGCTGGCATCTTTTTGCATTGTATAACCGGATTTAATTTCCCATTTTACGGCTATTGATTCAAATATTTTATTTGTTGTAGCTTTTAGGGTGACATCTGGGCCTGTCACTACCATGTATAGACTAATATTAGTTCTGATTTCAGAAAATTTCTTAGTCTCTATCGATGTTCGTCCCCTAAGTTGTTGGCTTATTTCTTTGGGGGTCGGGGCAATTGTCCAGTCCTTTTAGGATAAAGGCGTGTGCGGTTCTGTTGCGTGAGTTATGTGTGCCATTCGTTGTTTGCATTGTTGTTTAATAAGTCTACATATCTGAAATAGTCGTCAAAATCTGTTGTATAATTGTTGTGTTCTTGGCGTACGTAAGTGTATATCCTTTTTTGATGGTTCGTCTGAGGGCTGGTTAAAATGTTCGGCGGCCTGTCTGTTTGAGATCACCCCCTGCAGTATAATAGGGGTGGTTTATTGTCTCTTTTCCCTGGTGTCTTGTTGGCGTTGGTGTTGGGGTGAGGGTTGGTTTTCCTCTTGGCTGTTGCTGATTTGGGTCTTCTTGTTCGTCATTGTGTTCGTCCATTTGTTCGTTATTTTCTGTGTCTCTTGGGGTGGGGGTTTTCCCGGAATCTGCCTGGTTGGTATGTTAGGTGTGTGTGTATATGCCCACTTCTTGGTAAAGAATTGCGTCATATCAAAGTCATCTGGTGAATTTTCTTGTCTCTGTCTTTTCCTGTTGTTGTCGTTTTCGTTTTCGTTTAAGTTTTTTGTGTCCCTTTTTACAGCATATGTAGTTCCAAAAACTCCCTGGTGGGCTATTATGGGGGGTTTTTGTCGGTTTCTTCTATTTGGGGGAAGGTTCTCCACCCTCTATGCTAATTTTGGTGCTCTCTGCTATGGTTTGTTGGATGTTGTGGATACGTCAGCTTTGTTCCGTGGTGTGTTTTAAGGTGTAGTCTTGCCTCTCTCCTTGTTGTTTTTAGAGGATTTGCCTACTTTGTCTATTTCCGTTACTAGGAAATGTTTGCATGGGGGATTCACCCCCTACTCCGCCGTTGGCGTATAGGTTTAGTTAGTAATTCGCCCGATGTTCTTGACTTTGATTATGGCTCTGCCAAGATTATGAAATAGAAAATCATCAGGGTCCTTTTATTTAAATTTTGGAAATAAATAAAAAGTCCTCCCCGTAGCAGGATTCGGGCGAACCTAGTGACTGAAATCTGGAATCTACCACTGAGCTATAGGAGAATATTAAATATAAAGGTGAAATGAATGTATAGGATCCCCGAGTTTGCCAGCACCGTGGGTAACATATTAATGGGGAAATTGGGATTAATAATCCGTTTAACTGTCATTAATAATATTGGTAAACAATGTATGGTTGTATAACCCTAAAACTAATAAAAAAAAAAAAAAAAGGCCCACCCGCAGGATTCGAACCCGCGATAGTAGTGAGGGGATGATTCTTTTCACATCCTCCGTCCCCCCGGGGGAAAATTATCATCTTAATATCTCTGACGTAATTAAATATTTAGGAATCTTGTGTGACGCGTTATTTAGGGCGTGGCTAATATCTCAAATGTCTGTCACCTTCTGTCATCTGTTACCTGTCACCTGTCATATGTCAAAAACCCGTGACTTGGAAAATGGCCGTTTCGCGTAGGATACTTGTCTAAGACCTAATATTGATTTGCGCAAACTCAAATTTTGGGTTATCCGTTCGGGCGCTATCATTTTCGTTATTTAACCCTGATGATGAGCCTAACCGGGTTTAAATTTTTTAAAATTATGTAACGTTCCTATCGAATAGCGAAAACCGCATGACGCCATCTTTAGCCATAAAGGCGCTACAGCTGTTTAAAAATCGTCGAAATTGATCAGTAGAAGACTTTGCCGGTTCTGGCGCCTCCACCCCCGGAAATTTTTTATCTCGAAATCTTGACGTCTTTAAAAAATTAAATCGGGCGAGGTTTATTTTAGAGTACTGCGCATGTGCAAAAAAAAAGGCGGTGGTCAAATGCCCCAAAATTTTAAAAAATCATACGTCAAAACCATGTGACTTAGAAAAGTTTGATTACGTGTATGAGATGTATCTTAGGGTCTTACGCATCCCTTTAAAAAAATGGCGGCGATCAAATGTCAAATGTTAAAGTTATACGTCAAAACCATGTGATTTAGAAAATTTAAGGTTACGGGGTATGAGATGTATCTTAGGGTCTTACGCATGCGCGTCAAAAAATGGGGCGGGGGATCAAATTTTTTCCAAATTTTGTTAAACGGTTCAATTCCCGGTCAAAAACCAGGGGTGATTTAGAAAAGTTGTTATACATATCTTGAATGGGGTTTATATTTTAGGTCTTTTACCGGATAAGCGTTGAAAAAATTGTAGCGAGCCATAAAATTTTTGTCAAACGTCAATAATTTCAAGGTCAAACTTGTCAAACCTAACATGTATGACTCTCCGCTTAGGCCTGGTGCTTAAGAGCAGAGCGCAGGGCCTTATAATCTCATATAACTCATAATTTTTAAGATATTAAATAATAAAACAGATAAAAGGAACAGGTTGTACAGACCGTTCAGAGCCGTCCGGTGTCTGTCCTAAGGGTGTCCGGTAGTGTGTTCCCATGACGTCCGGTATGTGTTAATGCGTCCGGTATAATAAAGCAATTGTATATATTAAATTAATTTATTTAAACCACATTGTACATCGACTTTTAACAATTTTATATACAAGTTTAGTTAGTAATACACTACAAGCTATGGTAATAAAAATATTTAAACTGTTATAAAAATTCATCGGATGACAACTGCTGGAACCTCTTCTTCGATGATGCATGGCTTGGGTGGTGGAACTGATGTATTCCATTTCGTTTCTTCAAAGGCCCCTTATAGTGAATTTAACCCTATATCTGAGAAATTATAATGATAATATATACAAGTTTATATCTCATCATAATTGAATAATGCCCCCATGGTAGCGTCTCCACAGATTTATGAAGTATTTTTCGCTTATCATCATATGGACTAAATCCTATTTTCTCCTGCCTAATTGTGTGGATGTCGTGCTTTTTGAGCGAATTAGCATTTGTGTAACCATTTTCCCGTGTAGTTATTCAGAGCACTCTACATAGTCATCAAAGGTAATTTTGTTTTTGATAACCGATTTTTTAATTCCTTTAATTTTCTTGGTGATTCCTTTACTGGCAAGCATTTTTCGATTGCTTCTCGTTCTTTATTCTCCGCCTCCAGTTTAACCCGTTCTTGCCTTAGTTCTTCTTCGGTAAAAAACAGTTTAGTTGCATACATTTTTGATCTAAGCCCAATAAAATGTGTCATAATCCGACCATTATTCTCATCCTTCATATACCTAGTACCTTTTTATTAACCTGGGGAATTCCATAAATATTATCATGTGAGTAATCACATGTATCAAAATACATTGTACAGTCATTTTAATAACATCATATATAATATCTTTTTTATTTCGTAAATAAGACTATCGGTATCCGTATAGAGAACTCTACAATTAGAAAATCGTTTTCGCATATAATTATAATGAAAGTCGTAGATTGTAGTCTTTGCCAGATCCAGAATGGACATGCCCACATAAATAGGTTTATTAAAATAAACAACGGCTTTTGCCAGTTTATTAGAACAAGATTTTCGTTTTATAATTACTGAAGACTTAAACTCAGGTCTCGAAATTAATGCTTCTGCACCATAGCGATCATCCCATTTGGTAATAAGTTTAACTGAAGAGTGTTTCCGAATATTCTCCATAGTTTTACCGAATACGGCATTATTCATGAGTTTAAACAGGTTTTTTTCGAAATCGTTTCTTGCTGCTTGACGTAATCGAGTATTAAGGTCTATGTATGATTTTAACCATGGAGCCTGACTAAATTCAGAGAACTTTTAATACCTGTTTAAGATTTCTATAGTGTATGACATATTCACTTTTATCATATAAAGATGCTAATAATTTGGCATTTTTTGCTCCAATAGGCGCACGATGTTCAGGACAAGGTGGCAGTCAGAAAACTCATCATGAAGTTCATGTGGAACGCTTAAATCAACCTCAAGAATGTATCCTTTATCGGAATCATCAGGAATATCACATACGTTTAAAAGCAGAAATTTCGTTTTCATTCAACCAACTAAAATTGCGTAAGGTAGAAATTGCGACATGGCCCATCCATATTGATTATTAACATCAAAATACATGAGATATGAATCTTCTTTAGATGAGTCATATGAATCCATATATTTATTATTAGCCTCGGCATACCGTTTTGAGCACTGACTCAAGCCACCACGAATGCCTTTTTCAAGAACATTATCATTTCTAAATCTGTTAGGAGTTCTAGTTTAATATTATGATTTATATAATTGAAACATTGACACTGCCAAGCATATCCATAATGTATATGACCAAGCGGGATCTAAACCATAAGTTTTATGCGATGTTGTTCTGAACTGTTCAAAAATATCTGCCAGAAGTAAAACATCAGTCCTTAGATATAAATCGGAATAATCAAGCATTGTCCTACAGCCGAATGTTTCCCATACCTTCTGTGCATGTGCATAATCTTTACGCTTATATAGAATCTTCTAAGCTATTATAAAACTCGGCCTTTGTAGGTAATTGGGTCGCGTTTAATTTGCTCCATCCGTCCATAAAGTCATAGGGAAATATGCCTTTTCTACAGAGCAATGAAAAGTGTTCGTCTGAGATATGACTAAATTCTGATTTTAATATTGGATAGCTGGGCAAGTATGAAGCCAGCTGACTTAAACTATCGGCCATGAACCTAAAACTATCAATAACTCTGAATTCAATCAAATTGTCTGGAATCTGTTTGGTGAAAGAAATGTATTTTTCTTTATTAACAGGTAAAATACTAATTGGGCCATCAAATTCCGCTAAAACTTTAACTAACATGTGACCATCGTAGGAGCTCATATTGTGAAACAGGACTGGAATCATATGACTATCTCTAAAATTGAGGTTACAGGATTCATGTGCAGGTCCACGATATTGCCCAGTTAAATGACAGTGATCACGAACCTTCTTTTCTTTTACTGAAAAAGGCTTTTCACAAATATGACAAATAGTAGCTGTTTCGAATAATCTTGTTTGTTCCGCAGGCAACACTTCCATAGGTAAATCACATAAAAATACCGTTTCGACGTTTTCAGCAAATAGAAGTAATTCTCTTACGAACCATTGCATGCAGTCTGCGCCCGTATATGATTTTTAAATGGATAGAGAGTCATCATAGGAACATTTAACATAATATCCAATGCTAAAAGGTGTGTGTGTTTTGTGCGTAGTTTTAGATGTATCATCTTCTACAGGTACTAACAGACATTCAGTATCAGCATAAATTATGAACGGTACTTTTGTCTTGTGATTAAAATCTTTAAATTGAATCCACTTTTTATCTTCAGTAGGAACTCTTGGAATTGCCCCAGTGTTAAGCTGTTTACAATCCTTTTCATGCTTAATCAGTTTTTCATTGTCATAAAAATAATGTAAACATCGGTCGCAAAAGTATTTTTTTAAGTAATTTTTATTAATTTGTGAGGAAATAAGACGTGACATATTCTTAATCCAAACATAATGGTATTTTATTGGGCATAGATCATCCACATCGCTTGTAGCAATATAACTATCCTGCACAAGCAGCATATTGACATGCTTGTCTTGTTTGTTTTTTGTTAAATAGTAAGGAATCACCATGAAATTTTCTCCTTCTTTCTGTAATCGGTAAACATTAATGGATACATTATTTTGCTTTTCGAAGCGTGGAATTTGCCCTATTGTCATTGGAAACTGAATACCTTTTAGGTTAAACACTGTCTTCGGGTCCGGATACGATGTCGTTCTATTAGCTATTTTTGATGGAGCAGGATACAACGCAGAAATGACAGCCCAAGCAAAACACATGTCATCTGTATTTTGTACATTAATGCATGCTTTTCGTCTTTCTATTTGTGCAGGTAGCTCAATATAACTTCCAACCCTCAATGGATTAAACTTATTAATAGAAATCATTAGATTAACTATTCTGCTCAGCGCCCAGCCAGAATCCTTTTCCTCGAACTTTTCTAGCTCCGTTAGAAGTTGATCTTGAATATTAACTTTAAACCATTCATTTAAATCTGTGTTCTGGAAAATGGGGGCATTTGCAGTATTTAGGTACTTTATTTCTTCCAATATTTTATCTGATTTCGATATCTTGAATTCTCCACATAGTACAGCATTGACCTTGAGAGCCTCATCCTGTTTCAGCGCGTTTTGAATACGCCTCTTAAACATGACGGCGCAATCCTCCAAAAATGGTTCAACATCGACATGTTTAAAATTTAATATAACTCCAGTCCTAATTCTTGATTTAAACGCTGATTGAAGATCCTCCCACTTAACGCGATGCTTAGCTGTCTCCTTTTGTGGCACATGTCCTCCTCCCATTATTTGCATTCCCTTCAAAAGTTGCCTAAATCCTTTAACTCGAGACATGCAACTAATCAAGTGACTTTTTTCGGCAGTAGAATTAACATTTTTTAATGCTATGTTTAAATGTCTAACAGCTGATGTACACTCCTTTAGAACTTTTTTCTGAGAAGTTTGATCAAGTCTCAAATTCGGGTTCTTGAGTTGATTACTAATGCTGCTCACAAGCTCATTAACATGCACCATCTTGCTTATGTTTTTACTGACAGCTCTTCACGACCGAACACTTTGACGATTCAACAAGAAATGATTGATGCGTTGCGGATCACTTCTATTTATAACCTCAGTGTGCTGTGATTAAAGGAAAATAGAGTGCGTTCAGCAATTAGGAGCACGTTCGGAAATTATACTCTCCGCTGCTGATTGGGTAAAATGGAGAACGCTGATTGGTTAAAGATAATGCCTAAAAATATCCGTTCGCGCTAACATGCTACTAGAGGTATTGTCTCTCAAAACAACTAAGTTATATATGACTGGTGAAGAATGGTTAGATGTGATCTAATTCTAAGAAACTAGCGGTTACCCCCTCCACTTTTGGGTTGTATAACATGGGCAACTTAGCACATTTATTTTAGTATTAGTCAAGCAGTCGAAGAAGTAACAATGTCTCGAAATTGTTTTTGGGGTCGACCATGTGACTGCTCAGAATGCAGACCTGATTTGAAGAGTATGTGTGAGGTTTGTCAGGAAAATGATGGGTATAGAGTAGGCAGCACTTATAAAGTCGATAGAAAAGGTATAGGATATTACGATTTTAAAACCTACTGCGAGTCTTGTTATTATAAATATAAAGGACAATACGAAGAGGCTTATTTTGAACAATTAAAGAAGCTAGTTATGGAGAATCCTCCCAAGTATGCAGGAAGAAAATTTCTACCAGATGGTTCCTCAGTTCCCTATGGTTACAAGAAGCCCAAGGAAGACGAGAAGTAGAAATTATTTGTTGAAATAAATATGTAGAAATTGTTTTTATTTTTGCAAATAAATATTTATAAATATTTTTTTTGTTTTATGTTAGAGTTTCAAAGTTCCGAAAACTTTCCCGATGACTCCCAAGCATTCTGTATTATTATTCGTGATTGTGTTTTAGAATATCAGGTATTAACTGGTATGGTTCGGGAGCTCTTATAAATTAACATTTAAACCCTCGACCTGTTTAACGAACCGATCTGTTCGGTAAACCAACCTGTTTAACGAACCGACCTGATCCTGGCGAACCTGGTGATCCTAAACCTGGTTCGGGTGGTTCGAGCGGTTCGGGTTTGAGTAGTTCGAGTGGTTCCAGTTGCTCAGTTGGAGCTGTTACGGTGCGATGTAGTATGTAGGAATAATAAAAAGACATTAATATAATCATAATATATGTATATTGATTTCTACAACTTTACAATGGTGTATAATTTTCATTATTAATAAATATGTTATTCATAATGTGTATTATTTTTAGTCTAGATTTAATGGCGTCAAATACCGGTTGATACTCAGGTTTGGGACTATTGGATCCTTCATCAAATAACATTTTCGGCCAAAACTGTAACTCCGAATTTAATGTAAATATCTTCCTAGTTCCACGAGGAATAAATGCAGTTCCATATTTAATATCTACAGTTTGATGAATTTCGGTGTTTAACATACGGAGCAATGTTTCAGGTGCATAGCTTGAATAGGGCATATCATCTAATACTATACCAGTATGACTAGGATTCAATCTTCCCAAATGTTGTTTACAAGTAACTATTAAGGGATTTTGAAAAAATGCAATAGCTAACTGTGTCTTGCCAACATTAGCATCACCAATTAAAAGTATTGATAGTTGTCTGCCTTTAAATGTTAATTTCTTAACAACATCAGGATCAAAATTAGTAATAGGCTGAACAGGCACAGAAGGAATATATTCTTGAGATAAAAACGATTCAATATTCTTGCGTTGTTTAACAAATTCCCATAGATTAGTGTCTTTGCATACTTGTAATGCCTGTTGATAATCTGAAGCCAATAAAGCCGCCTTTAGCATTGAGTTACCACTATGTGTTTTATTTTCAATATTCTTTAATATGCGTTCAGGTATTTGTCCTATAATCACAGGTTTCCCTAGTGCGGTATCGTCATCTTTTTGAATATATTCGACTATTGCTTCTAACTTCTTTACAGTCTGCAACGTAACTACCTTAGGTATTAACTTGTTTAGTGCACTTTGCCTAACTGGGTTAGCAAACGATACAACTGCATGTGTATGATCAAAACCCTCATCACTTAACTCGCGTCTGTGGATTAAAAATTTAAAATCTTGATGTGTTTCTAACGGTTCGGACTCAAAGTCTTCGGTGGGCACTACAAATGTCCAATTACAAGCTTTACACATAGCAAGTTGGTCAACCATGTTAACGAATGAATGATTACTAATAACGAACTGTATAGATACCAACAGACAAGTGAGCTGACACATATAGCGAGGTATTTATATATACTCATAGAGGCTTCTGGCATCTGTGCTGTGATTGGTCAAAGTCAATTAGATTAAAAGGTTGATAGGAAAATGAATTCCTACGCCAACCGTGCAAAGTAGTACCATTTACATAATATCGCACAATATTACGCAATTGTTTTGCATGGCGTAATCGAGGCTTCTGGCAACTGTCTTGTGATTGGTTAGTTGAAGTGGATTATAATTTATTCATATCAGATACGCTTTGGATATGTAAATGAGGCTTATCAATGTCCGGTGACCTTGAGGTGGGTAACCTTTTATCTCGGCGGACAGCGGACGGCGGACATCTGTTCTTTGACGTCATCATGGTTAGTTGTGGTTTGTGCCTCTCTCTCTCTTTTTAAGGTGTTATCTTGTCTTCCTTCCTCCTTCTCTCTCCAGACGAGTCTGGGTCGCTAGCGACGCGTGCTAGGTGACTTCTTTTTTAATTTAATTAATTCCAAATTCTCTTCCACTAAACATTTATTTCAACTTAATAATTAATACTCCCTGGTGGCTCAGTGGTAGAGCTCTGGGTTTTCAAGCACTAGGACGACGGTTCAAATCCTGCTACGTGAGGACTTTTTATTTATTTCCAAAATTACTCGAGGTCCCCTGATGAGTTCGTATTTCATAATCTTGGTCAGCGCCATAATCTAAAGTCAAGCAACGTCGGGCGTGGCCATTACTTAGCTGAGCGGCCGCTTGGCACTTGGTGCTAGACCGGAAGTAAAATCTAAATCGGACCTTAAAATTCTCCCATGTATTTCTTATGGGAAAATGACGGATTTTTCGGCAGAACACACATAGCTTATCTACTAAGGTACTAGGGCACAAACACGCCGTGGGAAGAGTTCCGCCTGAAATCCGTTCCGATCTACGCGCTGCCAGTTTTTCCGTCAACGTGCGGCCCGGTCTGTAAAATTACGGGCCGTGGGAAGCCACCTTAAGTGTTTGATCTTTGGTAAAATATGTGCGTGAATATTTAAGTCGCTTTTATGTTTACAATATATTTAGTAAAAATGTTTTATTACATTTCATAACTTAATATTGTGTTTCCTACTTAAATTATATATCTAGTTTTACAAGTAAATAAATAAATATCTGAAGGGATAAATAACAAATCGATTTTTTCTTATTGCTATAAAAGTTATTGGGTCCGTAAGGCTGGTTACGTTCACATGTCGTAAAAGTGCTTAATAAATTTAATTCGTATTATATAGTTATACCAAGCCAATGTTTTATAGCCTTAAACATGCTTTTTGTTATTGGTTTCCGTTTTAACTGTGGCTATTTTTACAATGTGAGTAAATAAAATCAATAATTTAACAAGTTTTTTTTTTGGTAAATACTCGGATCCAATGATTAGTATTTCTAGTCACGCTCTTTTCTATATAAAAAAATATTGATACAGTATATTCCAAATTTCTAATATGACTTTATTGCTGGTTTTTTTTAATTCGGAAACCACATTTTTAAAACGGATATCAAATTATACATAACTGCCCAATTTCTTTTTCTTGTCGTTTGCGAAATATTTTGAAAGCGTAGAAGTGCCACGCTGCGTTTTTTCCTAATTTAGACGTTTTTCTTTAAATTCTAACATTCTGAATTCAGAATTTTCTCTTGAAATTCACACTTCAAACGCTGAGTTTACAGAAAAAAGTCTAAATTTAGGGAAAATAGTCTAAATTTAAAGACTAAAATCAAAATTCAAAGATTAAAGTTCGAATTTAGGTCTGACTTAGTTTTTTTTCAATATTGGCTGAACATTTTGGGAAATGGGTCTTCGACCATTGCACATGGATTCCATGCACAAATTTCGAAGTTTCAAAAAAAAAGAAAATTAAAACTTCGTTATAACACACCATATTCAAAATTGACACTCGATAGTATTATGGCATTTCGAAACAAAATGGGTCTTATACAATTTTTGGATATCGGCATTCCAAACCAGTGGCGCAGCCAGGATTGCGTTCTAAAGGGGATTTAAATGGAGGAAAATGGCATATAGGAAAGGAAAATTAACAGAATTAAAGAAATAACTTAACATTTGCCATAAAAAATTGATTTAAAATAATTCGTCTAGTTATTTTGGCAAATGGATCTTAGACTTCATTTCCGCTTACTAATATTTCTAAAGGTATATACATAAAGGCCAATAAATTCAAGCATTAGGCAGGTCTCTTGTAAGGAAGGGGGTTTAACGCCAAAACCTCCTTCCGGTGGCTGCGCCACTGTCCTAAATGATCGTAACAGGATGACAACTGTCAAATTTAACTGTTACGATCTAAAAATTTATATTTATATTAACAGTATCGAATATAAGTTTTAAATGGACAGGGTGTGCCATAAAGAAGTTTAATTAATTGCTTTTTTGAAGTCCAATATTTGGACGTGCGGTATTCGCGAGAGTCGAAAACACTTTACTCCAATTTTTCAGCAAGTACTGGAGAAACATTATCAATGTGAATAAATTATGATTTGTTATTTAAAATTTTCTAATTTAATATCTGGCAGACAACAAAAAAAAATTCTAAATTGGACAGTTTTGTGTAACTAGACATGCCCTTCTTTTCTTAAAAAAACTTAGGTTTCGATTTAAAAAATATTGATAACATCATATCTCAAATTTAGGGTAGAATGTATAAATATTTCTATTATAGAAAAAAAAATGTGACTAAAAATACTAATTGACGGATCCAAGCATTTTCCCATAAAGTAACTTTTTTTTTAGAAGTTATTTCAAGTTTGAGACTCGCACTGTAAAATGCTAATATGAAAATACAGTTAGCCTCTAAAATGTAGTTCATATACTTGAAATATCAAAATGAGCTTAGAATGGTTGGGTTTATTTGTTTTATCTATAAGTTGGATTAAAGATTGTTTATTTAATATTATCCTCTTACCTGTCTAACATTTTGACGCTAGCTCTTTCGTATTTTTCAAGGAGTTGAGGTAAATGTGCATCGGAGTCACAACTTGCACCCCAACCTAGTACTCTAGCTAAATCGTTACCCGTACCTAATGGAAGCACTGCAACTTGGCATTGTTTCTAAAATAAAAAATAAATTTAAAAGACACATAAAATTTAGAATTTTTTTAAATCTATATATAAAAGCAAGTTATTTAATAATTTTTGTTTGTTTTAATAATAAATTATGTTTTCTAATACTATGGCAAATTCATTTATTAAAAATATATTAATTTACTTGCTAGAAGGGAATACCACGGTAAAACAATTACTGTATTTTCTTTTTTTTTTAATTAATAAAAATAAAATAAAATTTCTGGTGTAACAGGAATTCACTGAATAGTTGATTGAAGAGGGTCTTTACGCTGTTTGTCAGCAATATATGTACTGATAAGTCATCTTAGGAAATGACAAACAGCGTAAAAACCATGTCCAATAAGAACTAACCATTCGGTCATTCCCTGTAACGCCTAGAAAACTAAAACACACCTAAATCACTAAGCACTGGGCCTCCAAAATTCAACGCATCACGCGCACTGTTGACCACTCTCCCCAACGGCTCATATAGATATCATAACTTCGATGCGAGTTAGTGAAAGCAATTGCAAAAACCTCTACCGGCTCGGCCGCTGTGGCTGGGCGTGCGCTCGAGTGATTGTACTTATTAGAATATCATTCGACGAGGCTTATGGTATGGTCTGTCTCAAAGTATACCGTGTTAGCTTTGGCCTTCATGTATGGATTATACCTGCCGACAACAATAAAACTGCGGATCAGTAGGTATTAAAGGACAGAACATTAGGGATAATATAAAGATTTATAATTTATTGTTTATTTAGGTAGGTATAATCTTAATATTACATTAAGAAATTAAATATATGCAAAGTTTTAATAAATTTATAACTATATCATCTATACATAACTACATTTTAATCTAAATATCTAAATCTTATTCTGTTTTACTATCAGAATCATCATTGAGACTAATTACAATAGGATATGTATTGTTTTGTATAGAAATGTTAGAGTCCTCAATTTTTATAATATGCTGTACTGAATTTTTCCAGCTTTCAACTGGTATGTTAGTAATTACATTTTTTATCAAATTTATAACACTGGGATTTAAAGTAGGTGTAACATTTCCTGCTCTGATCTTTGATTTTACTTAGTTCCACAAATGCTATATGGGATTAGACATACAGTGATACGGAGGAAGACGTAAGACAGTATGCCCAACCTGTTCTGCCAAATTATCATATTGTTTTTTAATTTCATATGAATTTAGGACTTCCAGAAGTTGCGTTTTTTTGTAACTGAATTCAAAATAAATATCATTTTCTAACGAATATTTCTGGATTTCAGTTTTTGAACTTGATGAAGCTGGTGCTTTGTGTAGCAGACGGCTGTAGTAGCTTGCGTTATCCATGACAATAACACTGTTGTTTGAATTTTTTTTTTAAAAGATAATTTTGAAACCAGTTTTCAAAATGTTCTCACTTGTATCCTTATGATAATCCAAGCTAGAATCCTTAATATTCTTTGCAGACAACAGCAAGCAGTTTGGAACAAATCCGTCTTCTGAACCAGCGTGTATTATGGTAATGCGTTTTCCTTTATTTGAAGGTGCTTTCGTGTGATTTTACGAGTCAAGCGTTTTTTTGGTAGTGGCAAAAAACTATCGAAAATCGATAGGATTAGAAGCGATCCGTGAATAACGACGGCTGCGAGTGCAGCAGTGTTGCCGCGACCGTAAAGAAATGGCAGGTCCGGGTATATGTAACGTGTGTGAGGATAATTTTGTTGTTAATAATAAACATATTAAGTGCTCATGCTGCGATGAGAGTTTTCATAATTCCTGTGTAAGGATTAAGGATGTTTTCTCTCGGTGTGTGCTGGAAGATGAAAACACCCTATGGTTTTGCGATGTATGTATTGTAATTGTAACCCAAAATGTGACAGTTTTGACTGGAATTAACCCATCCTTTGGATACTGTGTTGTGTGTATCGAACCATGTTTCATCAAGGTAAATTATGGATCTGTTTTCTAACCTGTATCTTTTAATTTCTTGAAGGTAATTAAATCTCCAAGTGCGTAATCTGTGCGATTCCATTACTACTTTTTTTGTCTATTTTGCGGTATTTAAATCCCATTTTACAAACAACTCTATGGAGGGTGGCGCGGCTAATATTTATATTGGTTTCGTCTTCGTCTAGTTTTTTTTTCAGTTTATCCAAGGTAGGAACAACTCCTCTTTCTCTTTTGTTCAATTCTTCACTAATAATAATATACCTTATCGATGATATTGGCGGTTTTGTTAGTAGACAGGTTTCTTTTAAAGCTTCTTGTTTAATTAGTCCTCTACTGATTAAAGTTTCATACACATTTTTCACAACCTGTTTTGCATCTAATGACAAATGATTTTGACGCGACATCGACATAGGTATATTCTCGTAAAACAACTTTTTTGAAACGCTTAGTTAAAACGATTATTTAACACTGCCACTAAAATATTAGCCGAAATATTTATATACCTAATGGTCAATACTCAAGAAATACCTGGCCCACCCTTGCCATTATGAAATAATGGGTTTACCCAATAACAATAGGAAATAAAATCATTAAAAGTTTATTGGGGTATTGTCCGTCAAAAGCCATAGCGATATACTTTGAGACAGACTATACCTAGTACTTAGGGTCCATATAAGCATTCGAGAGTTGTTATAAAGATAAAAAATCGACCAAACCTTATTTGCTTGTTACAAAAAAAAAAAAATATTCATTTATTTAGATTTAAATAAACTTTTGAATTGACAAACTAATACATATATAAAATATTATAATCTCTATTTAAGACACTTAGTACAAAGTGTCATTATGTTGTTTATCTCTAGTTCATAACGTTATCTATTTTTCTGAAAATAAAGTATAAAAACACTTACGTGCATATCTAGTTTATCAATTTCGGAAAGAACCCATCCAACGGATCCGTCTCCACTACAAACTAATATTCGGAATGGATCGAAGTGTCTAAACAGTCTTAAACCGAGACGAGGTCCCGTCGAGATGAGGTCAAACACTTGTGCGGGATTAAGGAGCTGCTTAAAGCGTCGCAAGAACTTGACACCCTGATTGTCTCCTAGAATAAAAATTAAATTTTCTATTCAGATATTAATTTAAGAGAAAAACTCATATATGGTGGACGTTTTCGTGACAGTTTTTTATTTTATTGTTCCGTAACATCCCGTATAAAAACACGGATCTTTGGTTAACAGGCAATCAGGTTAACAACTTAGCTACTTAATGAAATTGCTTACTACTTCAGATACAAGTTATAAATTTAAGTTAGTTTTTTCTTAATATTAACTAATAGCCCAGTCAAATAGTACATTGTAGCAAGCACGAAATATGCTATTTAGTTTTATTGTTTTAATTGGTCTATTATGGTGCTAATAAGAATAATCTGTGGTTTTTCACCAAAATGTTTGATAGGAGAACTTTTGGCAGCCCAAAACCCACAAATTTTTTGGACTTTTTTTTAGTTTTTTCGATATATCTCGGAAACTAATGGTTCTATCGATTTTTTTGTTTCGTACTTTTTAAGAGCATTAAATTTTCTACAATTTTAACTAACTAAACTCTCATTTAACTCTAACCACAAGCGAACTACAGCCCGTCAAAAGTTGACTGTTTTTGGCAACATTGCAAAAAATCGTCATAGCCTCCTATTAACTCCTTCATATTTTATTAAAACTCGTCCAAAATATTATTATAATGTAATAAAATGATGCTCACAGTCTATAAAAATTAATATATATTGAAAATATTTTGTTAATGGGTACTTCTTGCTAACCAAGATCCCACTTTACCGGACATGAGGTGTATTGTGATTGGAACACTCAGTACAGTAAAAACAATTGCCTTTATTTGGTAATAGACCAATTAAAACTATAAAAATAAATAGCCTATTTCATGCTTACTTGGGCACTATTTTAAATGACAATTTGATTAGGTTATAATATAACAAATATGTTTTAATAACAAAATTAGTCTAGTTTAAGGAAAAAATATTTAGAATCTTCTGTATATAAAAAAAACTAAATATTTTATTAGGTTAAGTATTATTTAATATATCCCAAAAAAGTGTATTGTTATAACAGGGGATGGTGCCATAATGTAAAAATATACTGGCTGACGAACATATACATATTTGAGTAAACCGACGGGGAAAAAAACCACTTTGGACTTATTACTTTGGTATTCTCCTGAGAAAATTTTAATATCTATATAGGCATGTTATATTATTTTCGTTTTGGTTCAAATTGCAAATATACAGGGTGATTCACGTTAAGTGTTCTATAAAAAGTTCCGGAGAACCAAAAAAAGCACTTTTCGAAATTTCGTACACGTCCATAACAGGTGAGAATCTACATTTTAAAAATATGTTGGCAAGTGTAGCGTTGCACGATCTACCCGAAACCAATGGCTACGTTGGAATTTAAATTTTGTTACACAAAATTCTCATTTTTGTTAACATTTACGTATAGTTTGTCCAAGCTAACATTTTTAGGTTGGCAATGCGAATATCCCTACATATTAGTAAATTTTGTTTTTCAGATATAAGTTGGCTGATATAAGAATTTTAGTCAGGACCGTACTGAGGAAAGAGAGTTTCAAAATTTTAATATCTTAAAAAAATTGTTGTTAGATTACAATAACTTAATTCATCAGTATTTTTTTCTTGCTGTTTACATATTTTCATAAATTGTGAAAGCTTGATGTTTGGAGATAATATTTTATTAAAAATTGTCATTTTCGCCTATCTAGTGCCGATTATTAATAGTTATTTATTAAGTGTTTGTTATTTAGAAATAGTTTACACTATTTTACACTTTTTGTACACACTTAGTCCTTAAATACACCTTCAATTAGAGCGCTTAGGTACGTAAAAAAAATGTAAAATAGTGTACACTATTTTTGAATATCAAACAGACCTGTTATGTTTAGTTATATTTGCAGGCAAACTCTTTACAGTTGAATTGAAATATCGTGATAAAATATCTCACTATAAAGGATGGTTTGATATCCCTTATTATGCAAATTTACAATTTTTTAAAGATGCCTAAAGATAAGTCGATTTATTTCATCTGATATAACTTCATTAGCTGCTTCCTATATTAAATAATAAAATAAATAAAACAAAACAGAAATAATAATTTATTGATTCAGAGTATTATTAACACAATAAGATGCTTATATTTTATAAAATAAATTTATCAAAAACGTTGGAAGGTCGTGTTTAAGGCTTTAGAAGTGGCAGTGTCCACCAGGGGTTTTTATGAAAAAAGCAAACATATGTAATGACGAAAGAAAAATGTATGCAATCTGCACGCAGCAGATACTAGTCTAGACACTTTTAAGATAAGAGAGCAGACAAAGTGGGAGGTTTGGCGTTTTAGCAGCTGGACTGTAAATGGATGCTTGTAAGTTTAAGCATTTTGGCAACTACTGTGACCCTTGATGTAATGTGTTTAAATGAAATAGTCATTTAATATTTAGTTTTTTATTAAAAGCAGTAAGGTAGTTTAATAAAGAAAAGCTAAAAAGTAAAAAGAAGTTAACTTTTAAATGATTTTTATTACCATTTACCTTATTAATATACTAATAATGTGGGTCCCATAAAATAGGGAATGTCTTATTATTTTTAAATATATACCATTTCAATAACATTGAATTCACAATGATATGGATGCAAGCGCAGCATTTGATGATCACCCTCCTGAATAAGAGCATCGACAACATAAGATTTGGGAGACTTTGGTAGGTGCTGAATCAAGCACCACAAAATCTATTTTGTCGCCGATTTTGCAAAAGGAATATTTCGGTTTTTTAACCATTTAACCATATTTTTTTTCTTCCCGCCACTATATGGCCAGTTTTCTAACAACCTACTATGGTAGCTGGCATTACCTAAAATGACTAATGAAGGCCTTTTCAAATTAGGTAGAAGATCATCTCTAAACCACTTCTCAAAATTTTCAGCTTTCATCTCGCCATGGTAATCTCCTGTTTTTGTTTTAGATTTAAAACTTCTACTGGCACCATCAACAAATCCTTTTTCTGAACCAGCATGTAGAATAATGGATCTAAGGAAAATATAAATATTTCATTAGTTTTTTAATTAAATATACTTTAAGGTTTCATATGAATGCAGCAAGTGTGTTCTATAGTTTACTGTTGTCTAACAGCTACAGGTTTAATCATACCCTAACTGAGGTATCTACCGAATCTGTCATATATGTGTATTTTGTTCAGGATACCCCTTATGCTTAAAGTCAAAGTGTTCAAATACTACGAGTGTATAGAGTGAAATCAGATGTAAATTACTGATATGATTTCATAGTCTCGAAACTCTAGAGATGAAGGTGCGGAAAAAGTGGGCAATGTGAAGTGGACAATAAAGGGATGCATCTGAGTAGACTTTTAATTTGCTCTAATTGGGATATACAAAAGAAGGAATAATGACAGCTAATGCTTCAGAGCAGAAACTGTAAAAATATTCCTTAAAGAGAAACAGGTCTTCTACAGCTTATCGGTGTGCAAGAGGAAGCTTTTTTGTAAAACTGTGATAATTTATAAGGCAAAACAAAATTTTATTAGAGAATTGTAAAAGTGCTTTACCCTGTGATTTAAAAAAAATGGGCCCTTCAATTTTTTCCTAAGTGTAGGAAAGTACATTTCTTTTCTAGCGTATAATTACTCATTAGAATGTTTTACCTTTCCACTAAAATATACATCGTCATCCTGCCAAGACCTGCGGAAAGAGCTGTTCGAAAAGATCCAGGTTTCATCGAGAAACACTCAAAGATTTTTATTTTCTCCTAAATCTTCATTTTTCATAAAACCTTATGAAAATTTCCTTCTCATGCGTTGCACATTTAGTTTTTCCATTAAGCCTAAGTTACTTATAAATTTAATATATTGCTTCTTATATTGTCAGCAACTGCCACTATGCGATCCTAAAAAATACATTCATAAATATATTTAAATCTTAAAATATTTGGCACATCTGAGGATGTATTTTTAGATTATGATACTCTTAAAACAAGTTATTTTATCTTTTGAAAGATCACTATTCTGATAGCATCATTTTTCAAAAAATATTTATTAGGTTATATTTTCTTACCTCCGACTCATCACAGCTCTGAAGTGGGTTTCGAAGCTTTTCCAAACTGGAAATAAAGTAATCATTGTGATTTATACACTAAAAAATATCTATTCTAGTGGTTTTTTCTTAAAACCAATAAAAATAAAAACTTAGTCCAAAATAAAATAAATTATGAAATATAAAAAATGTCAAATATTCCGCACAAAAAAAAACACTGCTGAATAATCTCTAATCTCACTAATTACTTTAAAACACGAAATAACACACCCAAACACAAAAAAAATTTAATACAAAAATTGAAACGCCTTTAATCCATTACTGGGTGATATACGCCAATCAGCTGATTTTGACGTTGAGTCTAGTAATTTTTGTTTTTGAACATGTAAGCCAATACAAAAATGTTAGCTTGGACAAACTTTATACTCTTTCCGTTTTTTTATGAAAATAATTAATTACTATGTTTTTTAAGGAACGCCACTATGTCAGAAAGGTTTAATATTTAGGTGCATAACCGAGCAGGACACTAAAAAAATTTTGTGGTTAAATGATGCATGTGCTTAAAAGATCTACATGGTATAATGGCGATATATCTTATAGGGTGTCCCAACAAAATTGCATTTTTACCGAATTTTAGTAATGGTTAAAATTCGATTTTTTTAAATACAGCAGACTGTATTTAATCCCCTTTTTGAATGCCCCAATAATTTACCTACATAATGTTCACACATGTTTTTATACCCATCTGGCACGGTTCTTTAAATACAAGCGTATTTTAATTTTTTCCATGTTTTTAAATACTATCCACAACAAACCACACATAACAACATGTTGTCAGGACAATTTAAAATAAAAACTTCCATGACCCATCTAGATAAATTGTAAATTAAGCCGGTTTTTGTTGTAGATGGTACTTAAAAACATGGAAAAAATTAAAATTCGTTTGTATTTAAAGAACTGTGCCAGATGAATATAGAAAGATGTATGGACATTTGGTAGGTGAATTATTGGTTTATTTAAAAAGGGGATTAAATACATGTCTTATTTAACAAAAAAAGAGAGTTTTAACCATTATTAAATTTCGGTAAAATAATAAATTGTTTGGAACATCCTGTAAGATATATCGCTATTGTCGCATGTAGATCTTTTAAGCACATGCATTATCTAGCCCCAAAAAAATTCCAGTATCCAGCTCGGTTAGGCATTAAACCTTTTTGACAAGGTGATGTTCTCAAAAAAACAGAGTAAATAATTCTTTTCACAAAAAACGGTAGGAGATATGTAGGTATAAATAAATGTTACCAAAAATTACTTAGAATGTTATGTAGGATTCAATAACAACTGTTACAGAAGTTTTGAGAAAAAAATTTCAGGTGTTTTGCAGAAATATGGATGTCGTATATTAAGTGATCCCTGGAATTAAGAGTTGCTATGGTTTCGCCATTTTGATTAATATGTCATAGTTGTTATAATTTATTTCGCAATGGCATACAAGCTAGATATTCGGAGAAGTATTTATAAACTAGTTGAGCAAATGCCCAAAAAAGAATTAGTTAGGATTTGTCAAAGCGAAAATATTTCGAAATCCACCATATATCGAATGTTTGAACCTCCCGAAAAGTGGTCGACCACTGAAGCTGTCTGATGCCCAGCAGGAAAGATTAGTTCAAAGAGTGAAAAATGTCGTTGAACATCTATCAGAAAGGTTGGTCCTCGCTTCCGAATATCCAACCCAACTGTTTCTCGGTATATTACTAGAAGTGGTTTAAAATACCGACCACTGAAGTCGTCTGATGCCCAGCAGGAAAGATTAGTTCGAAGAGTGAAAAATATCATTGGACATCTACCAGAAGGGTTGGTCCTCGCTTCCGAATTTCCAATACAAGTGTTTCTCGATATATTTGCTAGAAGTGGTTTAAAATACCAAAAAAGAAAAAAAGGCACCTACACATACTTATGTTTAGCTAGCAAGAATACCCAGGTGCTGTCGCAATTTAAGGCGAGTTCACTTCGCGAATAGCAGATAGATTAACATGGATGATAAAAAATATTTTACCCTTAGCCATGTAGAACTACCAGGAAACTCTGGATTTTACACCGACAATATAAAAGAGACCCCAAATGAAGTTAGATATAAAGCCAAAGCTAAGTTTCAGATAAAGTATTATATGTTTTGGCCAGATCTGGCATCAGCACATTATTCCAGAGCTACACTTGACTGGCTGGAAGCAAGAAATATTACGTATGTGCCCAGGATTGATAACCCTTCTAATGTCCCCAAGCCAGGCCAATTAAAACTATCTGGGCTCGATTGGCTCAGAAAGTCTACGATAACGGCTAGGAAGCACGAAACGAACAAGAATTTTGGCCGCGAATCTTTCAAAAAGTAAAAAAAATAAAATACATGATGTTCAAAACCTCATGAGACCAGTTAGGCATATATTACGGGTCATAGAAGAAAACGGACCCTTAGCGGTAATAAATTATTTTTTTTTGTATAGCAATGATTGATTTCATAATATAATAGGTTTGAAAAAATAAAAGTTTATTTGGATAGAAACAAGTAGTTTCAATTTTTTTGTTAAAACTTATGTAACATGGGTTATGCAATAAAATATGTTCAATTTAGTGGTTTCGGGTAAATCTGGCAACGCTGCACTTGCCAAAGTATTTTTAAAAGGTTTAATTTTTTTTTGTTTCTCCAGAATTTTTTAAAGGACACTTAAAGTGAATCACCCTGCATAGAACAATGGTGATGTAGGTACGTAAAATATTATAATACCAATTAAGCAACGATACTGTTTAAGCAATATATCTACTCAATAAAATAGCCTTATTTTGATACAATCACATGACATTTAATTAACTTTATTCTTAATAATACCTAATATAACAATGAAGCTAGTCTTATTAGACAATTTTGAGGTGGATATGATGAATCTTCTAAAAAAATAAATTGTAAATTAAATGCAAAAACCGAATTTTAACAAAAGCATTTTTTATTTTTCTTTAGAAAAAAATTCGTCCAAGGCCGGATAGGTAAAGTCCATAAAAAAGTCTTTAAAATAAGAATTTATAAAAATATTTTTATTTAAATTTGGCAGAAATACGATTTTTTTTAAATTTTACAATTTTTCATAAATTTTCTCGATATTTGTTTTATACCAGATTCTTTTTGTTTTTACATATAAAAAAATATTTTTATTTAAAACAAAGTTATTAAATGGGGGTATCTTATTAATAAAGTATAGTTAATTTTTAAAACATTAAATATTTAACATTTATTCTAATATGAATGGCCTTCCAGTAATATGTCATTATAAAATCAGTTTATACAGACCTAAATACAATTAGGTTCGATTTCAACGTGAACTTTATACTTTACATATATGTACAGGTTTATGGTATGATCGATAGTCTCTTGTATATAATAGCCATCTACCCAAGAACCCCATGAGAGACTTTATGAGAGCCATATACGTACGCACTATAAGCAGATTATATATGTTGGTGTCAAATACTAAAGTCCGTCATTCCCTGAAATGCTAGTCAGGACATGTCAAACATGTTTTTCTGGCAAACAGCGTAAAACCTTATTTTACAAAGCAGAACTAACCATCCAGTCATTCTCTGTATTGCCTAGACAAACAATGAATAATTTTTTTTTATTATGCTGTTTTTTTTTTAATAGATTCAATTATTACAGACAATGACCAAATAGTTAGTCAAAGACTGTAATAACAAGGATATTACGCCGTTTGCCAAAAATACTGGTATTCACTAGTCATATCAAGGAATGACGGATTTCAACATTTGACGCAGTCATACATACCATACTTTTCTTGAGCATCAAAGTATTATACAAAAGTTAAAATAGAAACGTAATTTTGTTAAGAGGATTCATACCTGCGCTAATTTCTTTTAAAGAATGGCACCAAAACTAACGAACGAAACTAAACAAAATTTTGGAAATATATTCCAATTATATCGACAAATGAGGGAAAGGTATTAAGAAGTACCAATTTTTTTATTTTTTTTTTGTTTTTGTTATTGTATAATATTTATATTTTTAAAATACTTTCCCTCATTGTTTACCATTTTCCCCATAATTTATGAAGAGTCCAAAATTTTAAATAAACCCCTAGTTTTTTGACAATTTTTAAATTACGTAATTAATAAATTTTTGGGAGAAAAAACGAAGCCCATAGATTATGAATACATCTTGGCAACGCAGCAAACTTATAGGATACCGGCGCGGTGACATAGAAGGGCGATTTTCATGTCTATTTTTAGCAGATGAGAATAATATTTAATATTTTAGTGTGTTAATGTGATTTTCATTTTTAAAGATGGGACGGACCAAAAATAAGGAAAATAAATGTGGCAGAACACGGTTATGTCTATCTACATATATGATATTATCGTTATGGAAGGTTTATAATTAGGGTTTTCATAATTTATTAGAGTGATGTCCGGACAGTCCATCAGATCCTAGGATAAATAGCGGTGATTTTGGCCATAAAAAATAGATGAATTGATGGATCATCATTTTTTTTAAATTCTTTGTTTTTTTTACGGCGAATTCATGGTGGTGATAGCAAAAAATAAAAAAAAATATTTCAATTAAAAAATCCACTTTGAAAGTTCAAAAATCGTTATTTATGCAAATAATCTTAAATAAATAACTTTTATTCTCATTGTATTTAAGCTTATTTTTATTTTTTTCGCTTTGTTTTTTTATGTATTTTTAAAAATACATATAAAAAACATAAAAAAAATAGAAATCTAGTATTTTCGCCGTTATCTAGTCGCGAGACCGATTTTTTGAAATTCTAAAGTTGACTTTTTAGTTAATAAACTAACATTTGTAATTTTTTTTTTCAAATTGTTCGTTTTTTTATGTATTAAAAAAATAAATATCAAAAACATTTAAAAAAGATAGAAATTTTATCCAAAAACATAAAAACCAATACTTTTTCAAATTTTAAAGGCAAAAAAGCTATCGAAATGTTTATTTTTTCCTTTCAAGACATTTTTATTATAAATGCGCCGTAAAAACAAGCAGAATTAAAAGAATTAAAAATGTTAATTTTTCACCTATGGCCAAAAATAGGGTGGCCACTTGTAAATAATTACTATTTTTTCGCTATTTTACCTTATTGAAATGTTGGTTGTAGAAATTGGACAAACTAACGAGAGGACGGTCCGATAGGTGCATCGAGTTATGAGCTCCCACTTGGCGTGCTTATAGTGTGGGTAGGTACCAATCAAACCCCAAATTATCCAGTTAAAGATGGGAGAACGCTTATCTACCGAATAGTTTGTACGTGAACGCGATAAGCAAGTAGCCTAACGGCATGAGAATCAGACTTGCGTCTAGACGGTCCGTGGTTCGAGTCCCGTCGAAAATGTGCTTTTTTTGTTTAAAATTTTGTTTAAATTTATAACTTATTTATAAAAAATTGCAAGAAATTAAAAAATACATTTTACGTGCCTTTATTCATTACAACTTACGAAACGAAAGTATTTTTTTTAATACCAACAAACATAAAACAAATGATCAAAAAAAAAGATAGAAAAAATTAAATTACGGTTAATTTATTTAAAATGATTAAAAGAGTTGCAAGAGATTTGAAAAAAAATTATATTTAATTCGTAAGTTTTAATCAGTAAATTCGCGTAAAATGTATTGTTTTAATTTCTTGCAATTTTTGAATATTAAGTTATAAATTTAAATAAAGTTTAAAACAAAAAAAGCACATATTCGACGGGACTCTAACCACGGACCATCTGGACGCAAGTCTGATACTCAAGCCATGCACAAACTATTCGGTTCATAAGCGTCCTCCCATCTTTGACTGACGATTTCTCGAAAACGAAGCAGATTTGGCACCTACAATTTTGGAGTTTGGTTGGTACCTACCCATTCTATAAGCACGCGAAGTGGGAGCCCATAACCTCTTAGAACACCCCCTGATAAGAGTAAAACTCCTTACTGAAAAGTATACAGGATAGGTTAGATGGATCCTTGCCGCACAGGGGACGTGGGCGTGTTGCAGCGCATTACCAATCAAAGCGCTGCGAATAATTTCGCACTCGAGTTACAAACAATATTTATTCTACAGCGACTTTAATTTTATTAAAGTAAAGCCATGAACGATATTTCTTATTATAATATTTAATGCAAATCAATTTTTTAAAACATATTAGTCGAAACTTTCCCATATATAACTGCCCATTAGAAATATTATACGTGAAGGAAAAGTACGTAATATTGTTAAATAAGTCTATTTTTTGTTATATTATTTATATTATTAGGTAGTATTTTATAATTTGTCTTACTTTTATGATTGCACGTTTTTTAAAGTTTATTTGCTGTTATTTATATTATTAGGTGGTATTATTTTATAATGGTTTAAAACTTTTTTTATAATTAAACTTTTTTATAGTCTATTAAAATTTGCTGTTTTATTAATGCGTGAGATTATTTTATTATTTGTTCAACATTTTTTAATAATTAAACTTTTTAAAAGTTTATTTAAATTTGCTGTTACATATATTATTACGTGGTATTTATTTATAATTTGTCTAAAATTTTCTATAATTGCACTTTTTTAAAATACCCAAAGGAGAAAAAACAAACCACACAAACATAGAATATCAGATATTAAAATAGAGCTTAAATTAAACTAGGTAAGTTTTCTCAATAAACTAAAAATGTCGCTAAGACCGTATTAAATTGCGAAAGATGTTATTTATAAAAACCTATATGTAAAAAATAAAATCCGACCCTGGTCAGAAATAACTGTTTGTGGCGGTTGGCATAGCGACCGTACATTGTTGTCAGTGGTTACGAAACGGTGGGTTTTTCGTTCATTACCGTCGAAGCACGATTTGAGTTTGATCAGCTGATGATGAATGCTCTTAAAAGTAAATTTTTAATAATAATTTGCCCTCTCCTATAAGGAATTTTGTATTAAGGTGGCCGTTTCGCCATGTTAAATCTCCATAAGAACATTACTGTCTTTTAGACCACGCGACTCTAAAACTTGGCAAAATAAATAAAGGATCACCTTATATTTACATAAATAAGACATGTATCTTTCTCGTAAAGACATATAATCAAAAAAAAACTAAGTTTTAATGCTTTAAAAACAAGGTTGGATTTTTCGGTAGTTAAAATTAAATATTTTCGGTATAAGACATTTATTTCGCACTCTTTACTGTGATTTATAGACATTTAGTAGTAACCAAGTAACAAAAATAATATGTTTTATTATGCCTTTTTTCATATACGTGGCTCTTTTTATTGTAAATGTTAATTGTTTATCGCATATTCGATGTATTTAGAACGGAGCGGGTTAAAGGATAGCTTAATTCAAATAACGCACACTTCAAAGAAGGACAGAAGACTGCGTGTTACTAGGTGAGAGTAAAATATAGCGACTTATAAGGAATCTGCCCGAAAACAACTTTTCAGGACTTCAGGTATTTTCAAGTAGCAGTTAAATAAAACGTTGGGGTCGGTAGACAGGCCCGTACTAGTAAGATTTGTCGCTTAATTTAATTTGCGTCATTATTTGTTATTTAACACTTTCAAACAAATACCTTTTAAAGGCAGCCTTGCTGGTCGCCCGTGCGAACAAGTGTGCGAAAGAGAAACAAGATTAGCAGTATAACATCTCTCTCGCTCCACGTGCCTGATTGTCGGCAGGGAGGGTTACATACCCCAATTTCACCATACATAGAAATATCTATATTTAATTTTTCTAGGTGAAAACTGTGCGTCGGACTAAAAAAAATATAAGCAGATTTAAACTCTTGACTTTTTTAGTCCGACGTACGATTTCACCTAGAAAAATTAAATCTAGATATTTCTCTAGATATTCTTATTGAAACCGATATTATTATTGAAAAAAAACGATTTCCAGCGGCGTCCTTTATGTACCCGTATCTTCGTAGGGGGGATCGTAGGAGAAAATTTATGGGAACTTGTGAATTTAATGCTCGGCCGACGGTCAGCGCGAACTTGGCTATATAAATAAAAATATATGCCATACGCGAATAGCAGTCTATTAGCTCTGCAGTGAAGTTAATCATGCAATTTCATTGACATAGCTACGTTCGACTGAGCGCTGACCCAAGCACTAAAAGAAAAACCATGGGTAAATCCCATACTTACTCAGTGTATTTCTATCATTTATTATCTTCACTCAGTGTGCAAATTTATTGCTTAACGGTGAGACATATTGTTTCGACCTTCGAGGGTATACCTACAGCACCCTTAAGTAGTATTCCCTTGGCAGTGCGAACAAACGTGCGAGAGAAGAAGAAGAATCACCTTTTT
>JAHBCN010010582.1:0-31515 GCA_019359885.1 Listronotus oregonensis | reverse complement strand
AGTTTGTAAATATAACATAATATTTTATGCATTTTCAAGGTTTAAATTAAATATTTATGGTGTTAAAAGCTAAACTACAAACTGTATACGGCAGACATATTTAGCAATCGATGAATAAAATATATGTATTTACTTCGTTTGTTGACATTTGTATTAGTTTATTACAACCGTGCCTTCTTTTTATCCTTTGAAATATGTTGATAGTTTCATTGCCTCACTAGGATTATTTCATTATAAGTACTTATAAAAGCTACCCACACTAAAAACCTAAATAAAGAAAATCCGGTGCATATGCTGAAACATATCATACTAGTGGGTTATCGCTGATATAAATGTGAAAAGGCCTTAACGCTATTATGAAATGATTAAAGGTAATTTGTGTTTCTTAAAATGGAAGTGCTAAAGTCACTGCTAGTAACCCATTTCAAAGACAGTTATAGTTTTTACTATAGAAGCACAAAACAATACTAAATTTTTAGTAATGGGTTTGGACGCCCGCTTACTCGAGCGGGCGTCCATTGAGATAAAATACGTTTACACGCTGCTATATGAACAAACATTGTTGCCAAAGCCATAACAATGGTAACAGTTATTAGAAATTGTTTCTGTGGAAAATAGGCCAATTTCGTTGTAATATTGATAATTTTTATTTTTTTTTGGTGTAAAATTATAACATTTTAACAATATTTTTTTTCCTTAAAGAATTTAAATTTAATTAAAAAATAAATTTACAGTCGATGGGATACACGATGTTAAATATAATGTAGAATTTTTCAAATTATACAGGGTGTAAAAAGTATTAGTAACCACAATTTTAATGGGCTATAGTCAAGCTCAAAACAAGTGGAAAAAGTCAAGAACATATGGCTCAAAAGTTAATTGTTTTAGAAATATGGCCTTTCAAAGCTTAAAAGGGTTGGCAACACCGCGCCCGTTTTATAGCAGCGAGTCGAATATCAAACGTTTTTTGCGAGGTTTTGCATATTAACACTTTTTTTAAGATGTTGATTTACATACAAATAATAAAAATTACTTCTTGCAATTTATTTTGATATTTAATTTGGAAGTAAATTTAGGTAAAAGACAATAAATAACTATTGTTTGGTTTTTATTTGTAATTAAATAATAGTTGTACTTACCAAAAGATTGTGCTAAACTAAATATTCATTTTAAGAACACATATTATTATTTTTTAAGACAGCACTTTTTTATTTTTCCTGAAGAATAAGATTCCTCGGTTGCACACATTCCGTTTTCAAAAATCTTTGGTACATTTGCACTGCGGTTGTCGTAAATTTAAACAATATTAGCATATTTTTCCGATTTTAATACAAACAAAAATCACGACTGGGCCGGTGAGCCAAATGTACAACTGACTTAACTTCACTCACAAGGCTTGTGGGTGCTCGGTTGCCAATTAATTTTTAACTGGAAGACAAATTATTTTTATGTTTTTATTTGTAAATTGAAACATTTAAAACTAAGTTTGCTTAATTAACAAATGAATATACTGATAAGCCATTAAGACGAAAGTTTCCAATTGTTAAGATTTAAAAAATAATAATTGCTTTCAAACTTCAAACTTTGACATCGTTTAGACAAATATGTCATAAAAACTTTTTGACTTGTTATGAACTTTACTATTGTCAATTTAAATCGTGAGCATCATACTTTTTACACCCTGAATTCTTTATATTATAACATCCACACATAACAAGAAATTCTAAAATTATACAACACAAATTAACATTTATTTAATATTGAAAAATCAAACGATCCAATTGATTCTTTTCTACATTTACAACACAATAATGACTAGTTTATCAGAGTAAAATAACTTTTTTTCCTATTGGGTGCCTTGCTTATTGTGTCATTGTTTCTGCCTTGTGTTTTCTCTGAAGTGGTAATATTAGAACATTAAAATATGTATTCTTGTGCGTTTATATAAATGTTTGTCAATAGTATGCTTTTTTCTTACTCAACTCAACTTAACTGACCTTTAACAAAGTGCTCACTTTTTTCATAACATTTTTTTAACAAATTCGGATGCCCCATGTTTAATTTTAAACCGAAAGACATACAAAGACATATATAAATCCAAAATACTTATTTACATAGTTAAAAAAATGTATTAAACGGCAAAAAAAATTAATTATCATTATGACAACGAATTTGGCCTACTTCCAGATAAATAATTTTTAATTACTGTTACTATTGTTATTGCTTTGGCAACAGTGTTCGTTTATATAGCAGAGTGAGAACGTATTTTTTCTCGATGTATGCCAGCTGGAGTAAACCAGCGTCCAAACATATTACCAAAAATTTAACATTGTTTTGTGCGTCTATTGAAAACTATAATTTTTACTGCCCTTTCCAAGGTTTTGGCGGTATACTGGCCTCATCTGTGAAATATAAGCCTACAAAGTACCAGTTAAATTACCAACAAACAAATTTGGGGCAATCTTTTGCTTCTGTAGGCTCTGAAAAAGGGACGCCATCAACACTAAAAGCAGTGTATACAGAGGAATTCTTTAATTAAACGTGACAGCGGCTCCAGCACTTATGATAATGTATATTTTTAGTTACCATATGCGACACACTGTAACACTTACAGCTGGAGAACTTGAACCAAACCAATGAAACCCCAGTTGGAGAGAATGTTTTATCACTACCCCCCCACTTCGAATTTTTGACCCCCGGACTCCGACTATCAGTACGGTTGTCTTATTTTAATTAGATTTCGTTTAGTGTTTTAAATTTTATTCTACATTTTGTTTATAGTTAATACACAAAATCCATGTTATGATAATTGTTTTATGTCATTTAAATATTGTTAAAGTAATACGTTTATTACAAGAAGATTTTTGTTTTCTATTAATAACATAAATTAAAAATCTAACTGGACAGTTTTAAGAAGTTTAATAGAAAAATAATTAAATCAAAAAAGTTTCTTGCTTTAAATAGTTTAAATTTTCAATGCCTAAGGATGCAATATTTAAAACTGTTTATTTGTTTTTCTTTTAACCCTTTTTATGACTTATGCCAACTACCAAAGTACTTTCTATAAAGCCGTAAGACCTGGAACTTGTTTGTCTGTTGTACCAACAATATATTTTATAGATTATAATTTCTGCTAATTTTCATTTAAGATTTTTTTCTAAAATGTTTATTGCCTTAATCCAAAATTTTTCTTTTAACTGTACTGTATAAGTTAATATATAAATAGCAAGCATATATTTTAAGCAACCTTAGTATTTCTGAAGTAGCTCATAAATGTGTTGATTTTATTTGATGTAAAAAAGTTCACAGCTTTACCACGTAAAATAATATTTAAATAAAAAGTTGTTTGTGCCTTTACTATGTGGTAGTTAATCATCCTAAAGAACAATAGAAATTTAAAACTACTATGTATTTTACCACTAAATTGTTAGTGGTAAAAAACCTGGAACATTAAAATTTATTGGGTACTCTTCGTATTGTGTATGTATTGCTTGATGGGTAAATGACCAAAAACATATTATGATAAAGGAATTAATATAGAAGTTGCACAGCTCTTTTACTTTTACTATTTTCCAGAAGAAACGTTTTTAAATTTTTAAGTGCTTTGTTGCGGTTTTACTAAAACAACTTTGTAGCTTTCTTAGTACGTCATTTTTTTATTCTTAGTTAAGGCAAGAGGGAATTATCTATATCCAGATATTAAGCAATTTATATTTTTCATCTCTTTTAAATGCATTCATAGTCTTAATTTTTATGATCAAAATTTGAATTTATTTATAGTATTAAAATATATAAATACCAAATAACACTATTTTAGAATTAACTAAATAACTCAATCTATATTTAAAATTAAAAACTTCATCAAGTCCTAGGCCCTCCTGGATTGTACCTAGTACCGATGCTGCATTACCCCAGCTAAACCAATTCTTTTGGATAATGAAACTTTGGGATTTTTTTCATGGATTTTTTTTTAATTTCATTTAAAAATCCTTAGCCCCAATACCCAAAGGACCGAAAGTTTCATCAGCAAAAGTAATAAAGATAAAGAGGTCTTCAAGGCTTTTATATTTTAGATATTTTTTTTTTATTTTCACAAGACTAGCCGCCGCACCTACTAAATTTGAAGTTTTGTCCAGATAGGATTTTGTATGGCTGGAAGTAGCGTCCCAAAGTATCTAATTGTTTTACATATTTCCAGGGAATTAAGGTCATTTTATCTACACGTTTTTTATCGCTTCTGGAAACTCCAAGAGGCTCTAACACAGAAGGACTTTTATCCAAAATCAGAGCTCTCTTGATAATGTCATTAATCTGACTGTGTCTCGAAGAACGCCTCGCGCTTTTTTTGCAGCTTAACCCATGTAGGCCATAAATATCAGCATTTTTGCCGCAAACGCAGGTGTGCTCTCCACACACAGGCAGACCAAGTCAGAGAGCAATGGAAATTTGGAATGTTTTGTTATCTAACAAATTTCCCAAGGACGAAGATAAAAGTGCGTTAATCCAAGCACTACTCTCAGAGCCCTGGGTAGCAAGTAGACGTGCCTTATCTTCACTTAATTACATTTTAAATATTTTTTAAAGCATTTTGAGTATATAGCAGAGTTGTTAGTAAAAACGCATGCAATGTTTTATTTTATTTAAAAATATGTATTTAAGCCTTTATTAAAATAACGAATTTAAAAAGTATTTATTTTTAAAAAATCCTTTTGTTTGGTACTAACGTCCGTGTTTTCCATCTCAGGAAGACTTAAAAAAGTAGATGAAGAAATATCAATGGTTTTTGATTTGCTTAATTGAAAATTAATTTATAATTTTTTTTGGATCAGAAACACCCATAAGATTTTTCCTAGTGTCAATACACTTATTGTTATCCTGTATAAGACAAATATGCAAACGAGTGTATATTTTTTTATTAGCAAAACAAGCGGATCTGCATAATAACAGACAGCCAAGCGTCACTAGGGGCACAAATAAACCCCAAGGTAACGTCCAAGCTGACATGGGAATGCCAAAAAGAACTGGAAGTCTTGGGAGAACGCAACAGAGTAACTCTCTTGTGGGTACCAGGACATTCGGGAATAGAAGGCAACGAAAGAGTGGATGAGCTAGCGACACAGGGATCATCCACACCTTACTTTGGGCCAGAACCTGCCCTTGGAGTGACCAAAACCACAGCACGAGGGCAAACCAGGGAATGGATCCGAAACAAACACGAAGAATACCGGGGAAACCTCAGTAGAATAAGACATGAAAAAAGCTTCATAAGAGGCCCATCCAAAAGAACGAAGGAAGAACTACTTAGACAAAGTAGGAAAAGACTTTACATAACAGTAGGGTTGGGTAGGGCATGATAACCTAAGAGGACACCTACACAAGATAGGCTCATACAATGGGGACCCAAGTTGCAGAATGTGCGACGAGGGGGAAGAGACAGCCTACCATATTCTGTGCGAATATAAAGCATTAAGTCACAAAAGACAGGCATTATTTAGGCAACCGGAAATGAGCCCGCAGGAATATATCAACCAACCAGTCTCGGGGTTATACAGACTTGTAGAAGAAACAAGACTAATGGAAGGATTGGTATAAAAGAAAATAGGAGATTAGGCACAATAAGCCCAAGAGGCTACCCTGCCTCCGGTAGTTAACCAAGACGGCTCCCAGAGAAGAAGAAAAAAAGGGTATTCTAGTCTAGAAGCCCGAATTTTAAGCGTTTTTTAAGTTGGATAAAAAAACATTAATAATTCGCCATTCATTTTTTTATCATTTATTTATTTATATTTAAAGAATTCAAAAAGAAAAATTAAAAAAAAAACATTTTACAAAGTTACATGCGGTTGAAGTGGAAGAGAAAAAAGAGCGTGTCAATCTTTTTACGATTCCCTCTCTTCTGATTATCTGAAAAATAAAAAAATGCCAGATTCTTTACCAGTACAAAAGTCATTATGGCGGAAACAAAAAAAAATAATCAAATTTTCTCGAAAAATGTCGGTTTCTCAAAGGAAAATATAGTAATTTCTTAGTTATTTTGGTTGCCCATTCCAAATTTTAGAGTCCCGAAACTTTTGTCCTTTAAGGGGTGACGCTGGAGTTTAAAGGTTTTGGGACCCCCAAATTCGGAATCAGCGACCCAAAAAACGTACCCTGAGAGTGTTTGCTAGGTGCCTAAAGAACATTTTCATAAGTTTTTTTATAAGATTTTCGTAAAAAAACCTAAAAGGGTGTTTTTTTGCATTTTTAGGGATAATTCCAGGATTTCCGAGCTGCGGGACCCGAAATTCGAAATTAGCGATCCAAAAAACGTACCCTAAAGGTAGTCTCCACTTGCAGCGAAATTGGGCAACCAGGACCCGCGTTTTAAATGGACTACTTCTTCTACCTCAAATTGAATATTTAACGAATTTTTCTTTGAAATACGAGCACTTTTTTTCAAGCACTTGATGCTCGAAAAGAAAAAAATAATTGGAATTTAGAAAAATCTTTTTAAGAAGATATTCCTAAATATTGATGTTTTTACTTTCTAAACTAGAATACCCCCTTAACAACATACTATTTTATGTAACGTTGTACATCTTACGATAAGTGTCTATTTTCACATTAGGTCAATAGTCAGCAAACAATCTTACTCATAATAGAGCACACTAAATAAGGAACAATAAAATAATATATTAATCTCTCTTTGTAATGGTAAATGTTGGGTAACAACACTGTTTTCTATATTATTTTATTGTGGACAATAACGGCATTACGCCATTCGCTTTTACTAGTTTTAAATGTCTGAATTTCATTCGGTGTGAAATGTTTATGGAAAAATCGATGAAATTTATGCCCTCGGCTGAGACCATGACACTTTATGGTCCTACTAAAGAAGAAAATATATTTACTTTGTAGTATATTATTTTTAATGTAAAAGAAAGGACGCAAAATTCCATAAACATTTAATAAGAATTTATGTATTAGTTTGTTTTATGTGGGATACTCGCCTGATCACTTTTTGCAAAATGGGATTCGGTCCAGGTCCCGGGAAATACGAGCTGACCCTGTCCAGCTCTATTGACCCCTATGAACTTGCAGATCGTCTGCAGCAAAAAAGTAAAAAAAAATCCAAAAAAAACAAAAAAATCACAAATATTAATCTACGTTTCGGTGGCAACTCGTCCACCGTTGTCAAGGTAAAAACTAAAACAAAAAATAAAACTAAATTTAAAATTTTTTGTTTAAAAACGGGAAAATTTCCCGACAGCTTTTACATTTTTATGACGTTTTGTCATTAATGACATTAGGCTATTTATGGTGTAGATAGTATTCAAAAAAACAAATAAGGTGGGTGATATGGTGTGTTAATTGATTTTAAGTTTACCGTTTACTTCATTAAGCATAGGTAACCATGTATTAAAATGAACCGATATTTGCTCATTTTTTTTTTTAAAAAAAATCCCTTTCCTTTTTACTTTCTTTGAACAAGTTTCCTTTCTAAAATCTGCGATTCCAGTTTATTTGTGATTATTTTCAAATCGTGTTGACCAAGGAAGTTTAAAGGTGTATGGAAGCCCAAACTGTGCAAAATTGTCCAGCCGTGCAGGGCGCGGGAATCGGGGTAAAGCGGGTTTGCGCAATGAGTAGTGGGTCGGGGCCAGACTTCCATAATTCTTTGTTACTATCTTAAAGTTAAACCCCCTTATTAAAAATTTAAAATTCACTGTTTTTTTTTGCACTTTTGGTTATTCCGATATCACTTAGAATATTTAAAATTATTTTAATATTGGTTTTATCTCGATAAATGGAAAGAATCTTTGCCCTCTTTTAAATGGTTGATATTTTCGGGGTTTTTGTATTTTTCCAAAAATCTTTGTAAAATAAATAAAACACTATTTTTAAAATAAATTTTAAACTAAATTGTTAAATGAAATAAAAGTACCTACATTAAACCTTATTTCTTTTTTATAATCCACAAAAACACAAACATTGTGGTAATCATCTAAAGATAGTTAAGATTGCCTTACTTTCCCACTGCTATATTTCATGAATATTTTATTTTCTATTATTCATAATTGATATAGGTATTATTATTTATTCGTTCCCTAACGTTCTCTCATAAAAACCCTAATTTAAATATAAAAATACTTACCAAAGTAAAAAATGCCGGGTATGTTACCCTTGGTTTAAGACAAACCATACAACCTCCAGTCATTTTGTTACGATATTAAGTAAAAACAATAAACACAAAATTATATCACAATTAAATAAACACTAATCACTAAAATAAAAATTTTTTATAATCCAAAAAATTCAACCACAAAATATAATCCATGAGACGACGGCCAACGGTTGGTGGATGGTACAGCGCGGATATCATACGCCCCTGAAATGCATTAAAAAAAGATTCCGGCCTCCTAAAAGATAATGTGTTGCCTAACTGCACATTGTTTATCAGTTTTTAAGTGGGCAACACATTAAATTACATGGAATTTTGTTATTGCCCGAATCGGCAAAGGCCAAGTCTGACAGTTATTTTTAAACTGAGCTGGACATTTTTTGATCGAATGGGCCATAGCATTGGGCTTCCATACACGTTTAAAACTTCCTTGGTGTTGACAGATTTTTTTTATTTTAATTCTTTGCCTTGTATGTTCTATGTTCTTCTATGCGTTTGGCTAATGTTCTGGAAGTTTCACCTATAAAAAAATTATTTCATTTACAAGGGTTATTATAAATAACATTTTTTGTATTTTTGTTTATATTGTATGGTTTTGTTTTTGTTACTTGGGATCTAATAGTGTTTTGTGTTTTAAATAGTGCGAATATTAAATTTATTACCTATTTGTTGAATTTTATTTGATAAGCCAGGAGTATATGGTAAAAATAGATTTGTAATAGCTTTATTTTAATTTTGTCTTAAATTTGGTTGTTCAAATTTTAGAAAGCATTTGTTTATAAAATCAAGAGGATAATAATTTTAAACTAAAATATTTTTTAAAATTCTTTTTTATTTTCTTTATTTTGATCGGAATAAATTATTTTAATTCTATCAAAAAGACTTTTAACAACTCTTTTTTTTTACCATTATTGGGTAATTAGAGTTAAAATTTGTTCTGTTTGTATGTGTAGGTTTCTGAAAAGTAGTTTAAAATTTTTACACTTTTTTTATTAAAATATCAAGAAAAGAAAGTTGTGATTTTGTTCTTTTTCTAAAGTTAAATAAATAGTGGGTTCTTGTTATTGATTGATTGATTGATTGATAAACTAAAACACAAATTGAGGTTTTCCGCCTCGACACGCGCCTGCAGCCTACAGGGCCTGTTGTATTCTTTTATTTGTTTCAGTTAAAAGGTTTACCCTTGACAGATATATAGCCCTTTTACTGTTCTTTTCTGGTTCCCAGCCTCCTGGTGGTTATGTCCACCATGGGTTTTGATTTGTTCTCAAGTATTAATGAGGGCACTCATATTTTTGGAGGCTTCTCTTTCTCTTCGTCACATAGTCTGCAAATGGGTTCTTCCTATGTGCCCAAGTGTGCAAATGTTTTCTTAGGGTGCAGTGTCCGGTTATTAATCCTGTCACTATTCTAATCGTCCTATTTGTTTTAGTAGTTCACTTGTCAATGTTTTCGATGGTGATTCCCGCATTGATTTAGTGTGATTTTGCCTTGGAATGTGGTTCCGTATGACTGATGTTGTGTTTGAATTCACCGGTCATGTAGCCACAACCGGGGCTTTGGTATTCAAAAACGGTTCAGGACCCAAAACATAGCTGCGGGCCTCCCGGCCGGGGTCTGCATTTTCATTGTCCTGTATTCCCCTGTGTCCCGGCACCCAGGAAAGTTCTTTTTGTGGTTAGCCAGGTTTAGGGGCTTGCGAACAGTTCCAAAACCTTGAGTTGACTTGTTAAGATGCCAAAGCTTTTATGGCCGCTTGACTATCAGAAAGATAGTAATGTCCCTGCCCATATTCTCCCTCCTCAAGTTCTCTCGCAGACAAACTTCAATGGCATATATTTCCGCCTGGAAAACAGTGGCATATTTCCCCAGGGAAGCATAAGCATTAAACCTAGGGTCTCCATGTATTCCTGCGCCGGCTCCATTGTCAGTCTTGAATCCATCGTATAAACCAAATTCGAGACTGACCGGAGATCGCTCCTACCGCCCCGGTAAGCTGGGTTTTGTATATCTGTGTTTTTATCCGTTTTGGCATTGTGTCATTGCTCATCTCATATATTGAGTTTGTGATACTGCTCGTTATTCTGGCGTGTCCTAGGGCAGGCCCAGGCACCAGTTGCCTTGCATTTCAGCCTGTATGCCCCAATCTCGCCTCCCCTTAATAATTATACCAAGGGGGAGGCTTAGTAGGGTTTCCATGGCTGCAGTTGGAGTGCTTCTAATAGCTCCCGTTATACGAGACATGCTAGTCGCTGGGTTTGGATCTCCAGCTCGCTTTTCTCTGTTTAACCCCAGATGTTGAACCTGGTTATCATGGTTTACCACAGCCGTGTACAACCAGTGCACTATGCGTGGCAAATCCCAATTCTTCCCCATAGCTCTTTTGGTAGCCATTAGGCCATTTTTCCCTTATTAATCGCATTCTGCATATGTGGATTCCAGTTTAGTTTAGGTCAGAGTTAATCCAAGGTACTTTACCTCCTGGACATAGCCTAGTGTGGTACCAAGAAGTGAGGAGATATTAAATCATCCAGCTTCCTTGTCTGGTGAAGAATATTAGCGCAGTTTTGCCAGGATTCGTAAGGTTTTCCTTGTTGCCCATCCCTCCACAATTCTCAGTGCCCTTTGCATAAGCTCGAGGTTGTTTTTGTTATGCTTCCCGACAAGTATAGTGATTCTCCATACCCCTGGGTATAGAAGCCATTATTATTCAGTTCCACCAGGAATTCGTCAACCCATATCCCCAGTAGTGGGGATAGAACCCTCCCCTTTGGGCATCCTTTGACCACTGACACCTCCATTGTTCCGCTAATAACGTTGCTTGCGCTCGTCTGCCAAGTAACATGTTGTTTATCCACCCACAAATGGTGTCGTTAACATTATGTCTCGCAAACCGCGGCCTTGAGTTGAAGGAGGTTCGATCAAAAGCTCCTCAATGTCAAGAAATGCAGCAAGTGCGATTTCCTTGTTGTTCAGTGCGAGTTCTAATCTGGTCACCAGTTGATGATGAGCAGTTCCATGTTTTCCCCGACTGATAGGCATGTTGGTTTTTGTGGAGTGGCCTCTCTGTCAGGAGTTTTCCCTGACTTACCTGTCGATCAGTTTTTCCATTGTTTTTATCATAAAAGACGACAATGTAATTGGTTTTAATCCCTTTGCCTGGGAGCAGTCCTTACCCGGCTTTGGAATGAGCCAAGTCTGCTTCCATGCATTGGGCAAATGGGTCGTAGCTAAAGGGTTGCACGGAAGAGTTTGAAACAGTGGAACTAGGGTTTGCTTTCCCTGCTGTAGTAGTGCTGGGATTATCCCATCAGGTCCAGGTGCTGTAGGCTTCAAATGATTCAATTCAATTCCAGAGGGGTACTTACAGAAGTAAATTAAACGAAGAAGAAGCATGAAAAGTCAGTTCGATTCCCAGTCTTAAGAACTTTCGATTTTTACCTTTGGGGATGTTTAAAATTTCGTAATTATGTAAAGTAACTGTTTAATTTTTTTAATTGAAGACAGACTTTCCATATTTTAGAAACTACATCAAAATTAAGTTCTTAAAGTTGAAGGTTTAAGTAATAGCGATGCTCCAAATTTATTGCATATAAACCAAGTAATACCAACCAGCCTTCTTTTAAAACTTTTTTTTTATTCTTTTCTTTATAATATTATATTTTTATTGCAACCGTATAAAGAAATCATTTTTTTTTATATTCACGAAGCAAAATATTTGCTAGATTTCTATTTGCGTATAAAAAAAATATAATCTGTAAATCCATCCATCTTTACTGTACCGTTTAAATATTTTATTTTTTATGATATTTTTATTCAAAAATAAAATTTTATTGGATTTGGTATTGCATTCTTAAAAAGCAAAACGTTATGAAAAGAATTTAAATGCTGCATCAGAAAAGAAATGAATATTCATAAATGGAGCAATTAGCTGTTAAATGATAATTAATGTCGTCTCTGCATCTTGGTCTAATCTTGTCTGAAAGAAATTACAGTTTGTTTGAAAAAGAAAAATAAATTGTTTTTTAAAAATAGCACGATCATATCCTTTGGAATAAAATCGTGTTTTTCTTTAATGAAAAATGTAAAATTTTACAAGAAAAAAAATATATAATACAATAGGAATTATGTATGTGATTAAGGTAGGGGACAAATATTTTTTTAAATAATTTGTTTTCGATTGGAAATGACACTTACTTATTTTCAATAATTCTGGTTATAGTATTTTCCACATTATAACTGGTTAGTTGTAGTTAGTTATAGTAAAATAATTTTGAACGATGCAGCCATAGTTGTGTGTTCGGTTTCTTTCTGGGAATCCTACAATAATATTCTCCCTCTTTAATTATCTTGGAAGAAAAGTATTCCAAAATATTATCTCCACAAGAAAATATTATTATTATCAGTATTTGAGTCATCTTTAGTTACTGTTTGCCTACCCTTTCCTCTTTTTTTTTCTTTTAATGCAGTAAATTTCTCCTCCTTCTTTCTCTTTTTCTTTCCATTTGTTTTATTTTGTGGCTTCCCCCTGTTTTTCATTTATTTTTCCTTATTTTTATCATATTGCAACCGTCTTTTAATCTTTTTCTTTTTTCTGTTTGAATTACAAAATCTAAAACAATTTTAAAAGTTTTTTCGGAAATGTTTTCTTTGGCGTAATGTTTTTTTTTACATTAATATATATATATATATATATATATATATATATATATATATATATATATATATATATATATACATATATATATATATATATAATATATAATATATATATATATATATATATATATATATATATATATATATATACATATATATTTATATATATATATATATATATATATATATATATATATATATATATATATATATATATATATATATATATATATATATATATATATATATATATATATATATATATATATATATATATAATAGTATATTATCATTATAATTATTTTTAATAAGAGAAAAGTATTACATTTTTATTTTGAAAAATATACTTCGATATTATTCATTTGCTTTTCTTGCATTTTTTAATGGCATTTACATATCTTCTAAAGACCTTTAAAAATATGCAGTATTCTTATTAAATAATATCATTAATTACCCATCAATTTCATTTAGACTGCTACAATATATCAATTTTAAAATACATATTAAAAAAGTATGTTATAATAAAATCAAGTAAATACCTGAAATATCTTGCAATAACGAGCAAGAGACAGGTGCAAATCTGATAAAAATCACCCAGAACCAGATCAGGTCTGTCGGGAGCATTGGGGTTTTTAAGCCACGAAACGGGTTGAGTTGACCACAAGTCTGATATCATTAGTTTGTTGGCTTCTCAAGTTGTTCGTGATATTTTATACAGTTTTTTAAGAAAAAATACCACTGCAACTACTAGGTAATACGGTTCACTGGACAAAGTGTTGTTATTATAACAAGGCTGGCTTTTAATCATTTTATGCGTTTTAATTTTATCAATGTTTCTTTAAAAGATGTTATAACGTATGGAATATGAATTATTCATAGTCATTTAATAAGAGTTCTATAATAAGAGACATGAATTCTAGATTAAGTACGTAAAGGTATTCTAGAAATTAAAAGTTAACGGTATATGTTGACTATCGATTTAATTAATTTTTACCCTGAAAAGTAAGTAATATAAGCAACAATGTTTGAACTATGGTTTTTGCTTGTTCAAATTTGATAGATAATGCTGAGAAACCGGCTTAAAAAACTAAATAATAGGATAAAGTGTATATCGTCAAGAAAAAAATAGTTGCTTTACAATGTTGTCAATTAAATAACGACAATAATACCGAATAAAAGAAATTACTTTGATCGATACCAAGTTTCATAGTGTTTTATATTTAATTTTCTGTGGGAATTTTAATATGTATTTCGTTAGCTTATATTGTATTGTCGTTTGAAAATTGGCTGGTATCATGGCTACAAAGGGATTAACTTAAGTTCAAATAATCCGCACTAACTATAGCCGGTTATGATTAGGGCTTGGTTGTTTACTCGATATCATTATTGGTAGCTATCATATATATTTTTAACTGTGGTGAAATTACCAGTAACAACCAATAAAGAGTGTTTTCAAAAACATGGAAACAACGCCTAATGCTAGAATCCTTGGCCACGAATAAGACAAAAATGTTATATAAACATAGCATTTTTAAGATACAGTGTGTGAAAGAAACACTTTCAGAATTACGATTATCGCTTTATGTTTATATCGGTTTTAATATGTTTTATGATACTAGGTACAGTTGGAACATTGATCTAAATACACTTTTTGATGATATATTTTTGTTACTAGTAGATATGAATCAGTGACGTAGCTTTGGGCAAGTTTATTTATTTATTTTTTATAATTATTTCGTCATAACTTTTTGAGTATTTATATTATGGATAATCTGGTAAATGGAATTTATGTTTTGTTCCACATAAACGAGGTACTTCTGAAATACTTCGGTAAACTTACTTGTTTTTGAGATATTCTTACTTGCGTGGATGGAAAAAGAGTAACATTACCAAAATTAAAGAAAACCGTTATTTTTACAAAAATGTTTAAAGCGTCCTTTTTTGCTAGAATACATGCAATAAAGCTTCGTTTCGATAATTTCTTAAAATTAGAAATATGATTATTTATAAACAATATCTTATTTATGCCATGCAGGTTTAACATTGATATATCTCAGAATCCGTTTAGTTTATCGACTTATTTAGGGAGTACCTTTTTGAAGTGAAACAAAGCAGAGAATAAGTACCATATACCAAATAATAATATACAGGGTAAGTCTGTGAAGTGAGACTCCCCGTTTATTCCTTTAAATATTCAAATGGAAAAAAATGTTTTATACAAAAATATTTTGGTTTTTGCTGCTCTATATTTTGCAAACAACGTTATCTATACAGGGTGTATTAAAAAGTCCGTACAAGGACAAAGTTCATTTTTTTAACAGACCTCCCATATTTTTTGTTACATTTTTGTTTTTTGCATAAAATTTAGATATTTTTCCATTTAGCATATTATATCCCTATATTTAATTGTTTACGAGATATTTGCATTTAAATACAAATTTAGAAGGGAAAAATCCGCTCATCTTTTAATGTTGTTGTACGTTTCTATGGTTTTAGTGTTTTTTAAGAGTGACATAATAACCACTGTAACTAGCTAAAAATGTCAAAACACAGTTTTATTAATCCGTAAAAAAACTTGTTTAAATCGTTTAAATTTAAGGTTTAGCCTGTTTCTACTTGTCATGTTATATCTAATTAGTTATTAATTATTACTATGGCTATTTAAAATCATAGAAACGTAAAAACCATTAGAAGATGAGCGGATTTTTTCATTTTAAGTTTGTATTTAAATGCGAATATATTGTAAACAATTGAATATAGGTATATGATATGCCGGATAAAAAACATCTAAAATTTTATGCAGAAAACAAAAATGTAGCAAAAAATATAGGGTGTCATTTAAAAAAAATTAACTATGTCCTTGTATATGGGCTTTTTGATACACCCTGTATACATAACGTTATTTGCAAAATATAGAGGCAGCAAAGACCAAAATATTTTTGTATAAAATATTTTTTCCCAATTTGAATATTTAGTCAATAAACAGGGTTCTCTACAGACTTACCTGTATAATACCAAAAAAGTTTTGACGATATAATGGTAAAAAATAAATAAAATTGCCTGATATTATGCCACTAATTTATAAATTTAAAAAAAGTTTATTATTAAAGGTGGATTTTCGTCAAATATCTAGTTTATATCAAGTATTATATGAATCGAAAAACCCCAATTAAAAAAAAAATCGATATCCTGATTTTTTCTTTTTCACCCAGTATCTTAAAATTGGGACGTTGTTTGGGCTACATTTACACCCCATTTATCGATGACCATTGATTTACTAACTTTGGTTAATATTTATTTAAAAAAGTAATTGAAAGACCTAACTAAAATTAAAACCAAAGCAAAATAAGAGGCGTGGTGTGAAAACCATGGGAGCATTTATTGATTAGTTGTTAAAAAACCTAGATATCTAGATAGTCTGATGATGGTTTTAACTCAGAAAAAAAAACCAAAACGTCAACTAACTTTACTTTGGGTTTTAATTTTAAAATTTTAATTTGACGAAATTCTTTCCGGCATATATAAAAATAAAAAAAAGTTTACCCCACCCTTTCGTGTTTTAAAACAGAATTGGCAAGTACTGGCATTTCCCTTTTTTTCCAAAACAAATAACTATTCCCCCAAAAAATTTTGTAGTAATTACTTTGAAAGTAAATTGTTTTAAAATTTGTAGAAAAGAAATTTTTTATGCCCCTTTTTGTTTTGGTTATGTTTTTCTTTTAAAGTTCTTCTATTTTTTTTTGAAGAGATTACCAACTTTAACAAATTTTGATGGTACGAGTATACATTTAACCTAGAAGAGCTTTGAGCGCTGGTTAAAATATATTAACAGGTAATAGTTAAAAAAATCATTTGTGCATTGATTTTATAATTAAGAATTTTCACTTACTATCAACCTTGAAGATGAATTATTTCCGGAAACTCTTTCGAGATGCGAATGTTTTAAAAATATATCAAAGGCGCAGGAAAATATTCTTAAAAAAAAAGGGTGGCGCAGGTACAAAGGAAATGTACTGAAAGAACCACAAATGCAACAAGTTTCTTATAGATAATTACCTTCGGGAGATTTCCATTTATTATTCTTATAGCTAGGTAGACTAATTTCCGGCTTAAAAACTTAGGTGTGAAAGTTTCAAAATAAATAAATAAGTTATTTACCTATTTTAGTAAGTTTTTAAACCTTATGGTCAAAACAAATTACAGTACCTAAATATGTTAAATAAAATTGCATGAAAGTGGTAAAAGCATCTAAAAAATGACATCGATGCTACCTAGTACTTCGTACAAGCTTTTCTCGCTTCTCCCGGAGTTAAAAAAAAAAACAAAAACCTGGTCTATAATGGAACATACCTACAAAAATACGATTACATAAACAATATCATACTTAAATAACCATAGGTAACAAAAATCCGCCTACGCCATAATCATAACTTGAGTCATGACATTAAAAAAACTGCTTTAATTGAATAATATATTTATGACTTGCTATAAATTTTAACTAGAGAGAAAAAGCTAAGAAATTATATTATATCCATGCAATAAAAGAGAAACAATTACATTCTGGTGTATTATATCTCCCTTTATAACTGGTATTTAACAACAACCTGTTCACTTTACTGTAATATTGCTCTTATAAATAAAATATAAAGGTCAATTTCTTGTAATAGATTGTGACATTAAAATATATTAGAGACTTAAAAGCCTAGATTGGGTATATATGCTATCACTTCAATAATGGGAATACATTTGTAATCACCATAATAATTTTTGTCTTTAAAACAAGGTCTCTGATTCCAATAACTAAAGTCTTGGACTTCCATTGTCTTTATTTGTTAATTGATACACAACGTTTCGGTTCAGCAACGGCAGCCAGATATTCGGAATGTCTACACTAGGTTTGCTAAATAAATTTTGATTATTTGCAATTATAACAGCTTCTTTAAGGTTTATTTTCTTCCAGTGGGTTTCTTTATGAATTATTTTTGCTTCCTGCCATTGTAAACGGTGTTGTTTTGACCATGCGTGTTCGACAATCCCTGATTTCGACGTTTCACCTCGTTCCGTATGTTTCTTGTGTTCTATTACTCTAATTTCTAGTGGTCTTTTTTTCCCCCGATTATACTTTACCACATTCAGGGTTTGGTAGATACAGTCATTTTTTAAAACATTGTCGGTCCCCGTCTTAGTAAGAATACTTCTCAGAGCTTTTTGGGATTTAAATGCTGTTTTTTATACCTATTCGCGATTTTGCGGATCTTTTTAAAGTTATTTTAATATACGGAATGGGTCATAAATTTTGGTCCCGGAAGTCTTGCCCAAATTAGAGTTCTTTTTTATCTTAATATTTATCGATTGTTTTCTTAACCAATCCTCACTGTAGTCGTTTTGCGAATCCCTAGTTAAAATTTACTTATTTCGGCTTGCAGAAAATTCCTTACTGTTGCCAAAGACAATTGAAAGTTTCACTATAGACACACAAATCAATCCCTAAATTTTTAAATTTCGGTAATAAGTTTGGCGCTCGCTTCAATAAGCGGCGTCCATCGGAAAAAATACGTTCATACGCAGCTATTAAATCCCTTTTTTGTGAAAACTGTAACAATGAAAACAGTGATTAGGAATTTTTGGGGGAAATGAAAATTGTATTAATAAAGATTTTTTTGCTGTATAATACTAAAATTTTAATTTGTAAATTTTTTAAAATTTAAATTTGATTAAAAAATATATTTGTTTGTTGATGAGGGTTCATGAAGTTTAATATGATTTAATTTTTTTAAATTATATTTTTTATTTTAAAGCATTCACCTTAACAAGAAATACTGGAACTATACAACAAAAATTAATATTCATATAAAATTGCAAATCGAACGATCCGATCGTTTTTTTCCCATTTAATAATATATTAATGACTAATTTTCTAAACCAACTACCTTTAACATTTATTGGTTGTCTTGCATTTCGTGTTGCAATTTCAGCGCTGTATTTTTTTCTGTAGTGGTAATAATAAGACGTAAAATGTATCTTCTTACTAACGATTTTAAGGTGCGTTTTATGAAAATGTCTAAAAATATTTGTCAATAGTATAATTTTTTTTACTTCCATCCCTAAACGGCCTTTTACAAAGTGTTCATTCTTTTCATAACATTTTTTTGTCCATTTCGGGGGCGTTATTTTTAATTTATAGACCGATATATAAAGACATATGTACATCCAATGTAAAAATTTACAAAATTAAAATTGTATTATTAAACAGCAATAAAATGTTTTAATTATTATTATTATAAATTTAATATTTGCTCGTTAAATAATTCTTATTGTTACCATTATTATAGCTTTTGGCAAAGTGTTCGTTTATTAGAAGCAAGTGAACGTATTTCTCCTGATGGAAGCTCGCTCCAGCAAGCGAGCGTCCAAACCTATTACCAAAAACTTAGCATTGCTTTGTGGGTCTATAGTGAAACTACAATTGTCTGCTGTTGCATAAAGTCACTGCGCGGTTATATAGAGTACGTATGACTCCTTGCTTTGTTTCGTTAATGTGATTGGAACTCTGGTGTAAATATTGTCCAGGGTGGGTAGGTTTTCTGTATACCGAGGTTTGTATATGTCTCTTATTTCGTTTGACTAAAACGTCGAGAAAAGATAGAGCCGAATTTTGTTTGTTCTTTAATGTAAATTTAATACAGGTTGAAGACAATTTAGATGTTTAAAGAAACCTTCAAGTTCTTCGTCATGTCTTACGTGTGCAGTGCCGATCAACCAGCGAGCACACATCTGAATAGCAAATACCTCTACTTGAAATATGGTTGCCAGAGTGCCCAGGCTGAAGGAAAACTCTGCCGTCGGCCTCTGACCATATATTCCAGCTCCAACACCGTCCTTGGTTTTGGAGCCGTTGGTGTATCAACAGATGTCAGCCCGGAGCAGGTCAGTGGTCCCTTTGTGGGTAACCTACACTGTGGGGCCGGTTGTAATTGGTTGCTGTAGGCAATATGTCCCAGTCTGTCACAGGTCAGGACATTCCTGAGGAGACTGGTGCTCTCCGTATGACACGCCTGCGGTTTGTTACTGACCGCTTGATAGAGTCTGGTAGAGGCAATCGAGCGCAGCGCGCCCGTGATCATTAGGCAGGCCTGTCTCTGTAGGCTAGATACTTTGCAGGTCAGCCGCTGCTGCCCTTGCGCCACCAGCCACGAGCCATACGTGATCATTGGTCTTATGACTGTCACGTATAGCCAGTACATCTGTTTTTGGTTGATGCCCCAGGATTTGCCACGGATCCTGCGGCATGTGAGAAAGAAAGGCTCCCTTACGGGTGACCTTTTCAGATGCGAATTCAGCTTAAGTGCTATCTAGGAGCAACCCCGAATTTAGCTTCTTTCGCAAATGGTATTGTTTCACCTTGCAGAGTTAGTGGTCTCAAGATATCCAGGTTTCTCTTTCGGGTGAAGGGACAATAAACATTTTTTGAGGGTTTATTGTCATTTTTTCTCTTTGACACCAGCTTTGTGTGGTGTGTTCTAAAAAAATAAGTTTTATACATCTTCTACACTTATAAGTGGCAAATTACTTTGATTTACATACAAACACTTTAACAAGGAAGGTGAAAATATTAAATATTTTATTGCTGTCTGATCTGGCATTAAAAAATATTGTTTCTTTTCAGTTATAAACAAATATGGCAACAATATGCTATAATTGTAAAAATAAAACAAATTGAATATTTGGTTAAACAATACACTAGTTATGAAAGCAGTGTTATTGTATCTTGAGTAATAAATAACAATAAGGATACATATACTACATTATTTCTTCCTTATTTTGAATTATTAATGTCGAAGCTTTTTGAATAGAAAAATTACTTTTTCAAAAACAATTAATTTATGTGTGAAGGAAAAGAAATGTGTGTTTTAGGAACTTAATCCATTTCTCGCTCTAGGGATGGTAATTATGAACTTTGCTTTTATAAATTATTGTTAGGAAAAACATTATCAATATCAGGTAGGTATTCAGCTCTAGCGAAACATTAATTTTATCTTTATGTGCAGAGATCTAAATTTGCTACTATTATTACCTCTAGCTGCCTCTATAGTCAAACAAAAACCCTTTACACCGTTAATAGCTCTAAGTAGCAACAATTTTAAACTAATAATGGCACAGTTTACTTGAAAGGACATTCGTAAGAGTGATATAATCTAATTTATTTTATCGGCGATAAAGTAAGACCCAAGTAATGTTAACGACTGTAGCAAAACGACTGCATAAAAAGCGACATTAAAATATTTTTATTGGGCAATTATGTCTTCGTAAACGTCGAGTGGTGTTATTAAAGGCTTATAGAATTGCAGAAAGAGACTTTTATGATTAAAATAACCCTAATAAACAGAGTAACAAAGAACGGTTAACACATATTTATATTCAATATATTTTATCAATTTTACACTTACCTATAAATAATAAATTAAAGTTAATTACAATGTGTAAAAGACACTCGAAGCTTCTTATTCGCTGTTCCTTTAATCCGTTTTCACTATTCGCGGATTAAAAAAATGCGATCCAATTCCTATATTCGCGGGTAAAGATGTCCTTATTCGCGGATCTAATCGGTAGATCGGTACATACACTCTGATAAAAATGATTTCAATATGTAAGTATTCAAGCGAACATCCTTTGTAAATGCGTCGTCAAATGGACTAATAGCCAAAATTGCAAATGGAATAGGACGATATGGGTTCGAACAGATCAAGTGACATTCAGAAGTTGCTTGAATCGCAAGATGAAGATTTGACTGAAACCGACTTGGAGGGAATGTTAAATTTACAGCCCATTGAAAAAGAGGCTTGAGCAAGCACGGAAAACGTGACATTTAATTTGAAAAATCTTAGTGAAGGTTTAAGAATGGAAAATAAGCTTTGTGATTTTTTTATAAAAATTGATCTGTCTATGGAACGAAGTATTATTTTAAAGAGGCAAAGTGCTAATGCCTCTGCTGAATATTAGTCTGAATCAATATGGTCAAAACCTTCAATTATTTTTTTTATATATGTACACTTGTTTTTTATTTTATCACCTAGAAGCGTATCCCCTATAATCCCATATAAATTACTATTCCATATTCTGGGTTTCTGTATTCGCGGCATATTTACGGAACATATACCCGCGAATAAAGCTTTACTGTACTCTCACTGAAATGTCTGGACATTGATCCAATAATGTGTCTACCCTTTGGGGTATACCATTTCACCCTATCTTTAACTAATACCTAGGTGGTCTTAGAAACTAAGGAAGTTTCTGTTAGTTTAACAATTTGCAACCTAGGATATCCCACAATGGTTCGATCAAAAGAGAACAGGCGATTTTGAGCATGGTAAGCGTCTCCTCGGTAGCATAGTAAAGAGAGTTTCTTCCTGGTACACAGGCGACTGGGGATTATTTCTAGCCGGGGCATATATGTTTTTGCAGATGCACAAGGAATAGTTAAACGATTGACTTTTTACAATTTTTACACCAAATAGAAAACTATTCTAATACGCCTACGTTTTTTTTTTTCACTGCCGGAGGCACGCAGCTCCTGGCTTTATGTCCCTATCTAACATTTTCTTTTATACCAATCCTCAAAGTTTTGTTCCTTTTACAAGTCTGTATAATCCGAAACTGGTTGGTTGATATATTCCTGTGGGCTCATTTTCGGTTGCCCAAATAATGCCCGTCTTTTTGGTTCAATGCTTCATATTCTTCAAGATGTGGCAGACTGTTTCCCCTTCATCGCACTTCTGCAACTCGGGTCCCCGTTGTAAAAAACCTATTCTGTTTGGTATCCTCATAGGTTGTCGTGCCTTGTTAACAGCCCTCTGTTTTTTGAAGTCTCTTCCCCTTTGTCTGAGATTCCTCCCTTTGTTCTTTTGAATGGGCCCTTTATAAAGCTTTTTTCATGTTTTATTCTACTGATTGGACCAGTATTCCTTGTGTTTGTTTGGATTTATTGCCCAGTTTGCCCTCCCTGCTGGGTTTTGGTAGGTTAGGTTAGGTTAGGTTTAAAGTGGTGCACTTTTTGCACTTTTTCTCAATAAGGTTAGACTTCTAATGAATCCGATATCAAATTGGAAGAAAATTTACATCTCCTCTTACTCGTGTCCTTTCCCGGGACACAATTTTTTCGGTGTTCCTTGTCTGGAAATATAGACCAGCAGACGGTTGATCCGTCATTCCCCCTCTTCCATTGACGTGATTATCTACCAGGTCCTTGTTACAAAAACCAGATGTTCCTTATGGGGTATCTCCAGCCTTTCCCTATGAAAACGGTTCTATCCGCTTTCTGTTTAAAGCCAGGAAACCCCCTAAAAAAACATTCTGTCCGCCTTCTGCTTGGATTCAGGGATCCCCTAAGCCCCTGTTTGTTTGGGATAGGTTGGCCCCCCCGTAAAAAAAGCGCCTGTGACTTCAGGGGAATCTTTCGAAACAATTCATAGGTTTCGGTCGGCGCATCTTTGTTTTTGTAAACCCAAGGTCGCGCACCTTTGCCCTTTTTTCTTGAAACGGTTCTGTCCGCCCTGTTTGGAAACAAAGTAATAGTCCAGAACGGCAAAGCCCTCATTACCGCAGTAGGGCTAGATACTCTAAGAGGTCGCCCGATCTCAGGACCGTTGGAACACCTGTTTAAGGCACAGAAATATCATTCACTAATTAGCACGGTATGCTAACACATTGAGTTAAGGCTTGTGTTCATCTTGCTTCGTATCCCGTTCCATACGCTAGCAACGGAGTTGCCATAACCACAACTCTAGCGAATGAACAAAACATCCTACTTTTTAACCACGTCAACGACATGCGAAACAGCGGTGGGTGTGGTTGGTTTGTGGTTAAGTGTGTTTAAATTGGGTTAGTGTAACTTCAAGGGCGGTATGGGAGTGGATGTTCCCTGTTTCGCTAGCTCGTCCGCTATTGTGTTTACTACGTGCGTCTAAATGTAGATAAAATTGTTAAGTGTATCGTTTTAAAACTGTTAAATTAAGTTTTATTTGAATTCCTCTGTAATATTTGTTTCTGATTGTTATTATTAATTTTAATATGTCTTTTAAGAATATCTTGCATCACCTAAACAAACAAATTAATTTATATGCACCATCTTTATCTAAACTGCAGACGTTAAAAATCATTCTGCGTCTTTGGTTTACGATCCGTAAGTTTTGGCCGATTCTATCTGAATATTTGCGAATCGTTGGGCTATCCCTTGTGCGTCTGCAAAAAATGCAGGGGAGATATTTTTAGGTAGAAGAACGCGCGTCCCATCCCACCATGTTGTCTAAAGGGCTTGAAATGCAATAATTTCATATTTTGGGACTTACTTTAGATGGAACTAGGGAAGGTTGGGTTAAACATGGAAAACTATTTGGTACCCTGTTCTTGGCAAAAGTCTTTGGGTTATGAAGATAAAAAAACGGTTATTTTGATTTGATCCCTTTTAGATTACTCCGTTTAAAATATCATTGGCGTTGTCTTGTTAAAAATGTAGTTTTGGATCATCTTGGGTTATAAAAATACACCTGGTTTTAATACTCTTTGAATGTACCGAAGGGCCGCCAAAAGACGGGGTGTCCCGGTACCATACCCGATGGAACTTCATACCATTATACCCACAGTGTGATGGTCATATCAAACTGTAAATTACTTTTTTCATCACGGCGTCCTCTTATCATTTCTTAACCATTTAGCAAATCCTAATAAAAGTAGGAATTATCACTAAAGATAAACTGGATTATTCCTGATCCCACAGAAGTCTGTCTCTGGACCATTGTAGTCGGTGAATTCAGACTTTTAAGTCAGGAAAAAAATTACAGCATTATGAATTCAGACTTTAAACTCTAATTTAGAGATTAAAATTTGAATTTACGGATTAAAGTCTGAATTAAGAGTTTAAAGACAAAATAAGAAAAAAAAATACAGTGGGGCAATTCTACGCTTTCGCAAAATATTTTTAAAATAAAAATATTAATACCAGATGTATTTCTCTTTTTGTCACTTAGTTAATAGTTTTACTTATTGCTGCTAAAACGAAAATAAAGTTAGGATTTTAAAAAAGTGCTAAAAGTGAATCAATAATTTAAATTATTATTATTATTTGGTTTGAATCATAAAGTTGCAGCTGGTAGTTATCAATATATCTTAAAGTCACAAGACATTTCATTTAAAGCAAACATAAAAAGAACATTTTGATTCTCTGTAAGGTTACTTTATATTTTTTTAGCAAGGATAGTCCATGCAGGTTTAATGACTAGGTACTAGCCAGAACTAGTTATCTAACCAAGTACCTCTGGTTCGGTTTTTAGGTTTTAATAATCCTTTGTGGGCTATCCTAAAGATTGGCAAACATATCTTTCTTCTTTTTTAAAAAGGGTAGCAAGATTTGTAGAAGTTTCTCCTTGTTTGATTTTGCAAACTTAGGTTTCAAACTCCAAGCACAACTATGCAACAGGATTTGACAACGTAAATGCTGTGTAAACTGTTTATTGTTTTAAAATGTGTCACAACCAAAGTCATGTATCGTTTTGCTTGAATTGCTACGTTACACGGGTTGCCGAAATTTTGGCATTGATTCGCGTTTCAAAAAATTTAATTTTACAACCGGCATTTTGCGGGCATTCAATATTTTTAACTATTTTCATTGTAGATCATAAAATATTAGCTAGTACCCCCCTTTTGAATTATTTTTGAAGTAGTTACTAACGTTACAGGTTACTGGCTATGATTTTCGTCTCATGGTACATGATTTTAATCACTTATTTTTTCTTTTTTAAGTAATTTCTCGTAGCAGTCTAAAACATAAATCACGTTGTATATAATACAAAAGATTACTAATATCTATTATAAATAAACCTAAGAATTTGTATACCTATATAAGTAAGCGGATAGGTATTATTAAATTTGCACCATTAAGCATCAAAGCAATATCTAAACCAGATAGAATCAAAAATGTAATTAAGACTTTATGCTATTAGTTTCCTTGCTTAATTAAAATTATTTCAAGCTTACCTTCCTGGTAGTAAATGGTTTATGGGATTAATTTTCACAAGATTAGATTTGTCCTAAGATTTAGTAATTAGATTAAAACGTTTAATACTTGAAAGCACTGATATAATTATTGTTCAAGTAATTTTTTTGTTTATTTTTAGGTGTATTTTTTACCTTTAAAATTTTAAATATTAAATCCAAAACTACTACTACTTATTACAAAAATATATTTTTTTTATTGAAATGTCCACAGTCCAGAGTTATAGGCTTTGTAATTGTAAAACCATATGGAACTTCATAAAAAATTAAATAGGTCTAACAAATGCAAATACCTCCTCTCTCTGAAACAGAAATTTAGAATCCCTCATAAAAAATAATAAAAAAGTTCCAGCTTAATTAGGTTATATTTCGAAAAAGCAATGAAAAAAATCTCATTACAAAAATATTCTCTGATCAGGAGAGCCCTATACATAATCCGCTTAACTAGACATGTTTTGGTGCAGATCGATATCGAGGTAACCCCGCAAAAAAGCATTTGTTGTACGGTCACGCGCAAGCTCAATCGAATAAACCTATTTTAACCAATGGGTGACGGTGTATTATACGATTCCATTATTGTTCCAACCAAACTTGTGATAGCTTGTTAACCATTTCTGTTCTATCCCCCAGTAAAGCAAGAACCCTTTAATACAGAAATCGTTTTAACTTCGTCGTTTTCTTACTGAAATAAAAACCGTGCATGGTTGGCTTGGTTTCTGGTTCGAGAAAAGGTGTCTGTAATACTTTCCTTGACATCTGGTATACTTGGGCGGTTAAACAACTTTACTTTACTTTTAAATCAGCTTTATTTATAACATCTATATTTACAATACATCCTGATACTAAATTAATATACAATATATTATATATACAAGCAAGTGTACTCCTGATTGCCTTCTGCAGGCCTTAGGAGAGAGAATGACGGCCAGAAAGAACGCGGGTAGGTGTTCACCCTGATGTAAAGGCTAGACCAGCACAGCTTTTACCGATCGTGATCAGTAGATGTATACTAAGAGAGAAGATGCAGCCGGAGGAAGCGAATAATGAACAAAGAGGAACGACCTAGGAGGAGGCGAATACTGAACAAAGAAGAACGACCGAGTTAGGTACATTAGGCCTCCTTCGTTAATTTTTTTTTGTACTCATTCACCTCCTCGGTCGTTCTTCTTTGTTCATTATTGGCCTCCTCCGCCTCCATCTTCTCTCTTAGTATACATCTACTGTAATCCTTCAAAAGCTACTAGATTGTGTAATTACTAAGAGTTGAAAAAAAAAAGTTGTTTTGATATGAAATTTTATGTTTAATTTATTGTATTTGGTTGTCACAGGAAAAAGGTTTCCAAAAAACCTGCTTATCCGGGAGTTACGGCGAGGAGCGCGCAATGACCCAGTACAGTTTATTTTCTTGGTATATTTAAATTTTTTTTTTCTTTTAATTATTCATACGTCATTTACATAGATTATACTTATTTATCATTCATACTACGGATATTCTGCATTTCTGCATCTTTCACTACTAATTTTTGTTATCGAAATAATATTTGTATATATGTATATGTGTGCGAAATTAACTCTTTATTATTTCTTATTTAAGGTGGGCGAGACTTAAAAAATTCAATATGTTGTTCGTGAAATATTTTGTGGATTTTTTACACACATATGCAGTTTTTAGGTGAAAACTGAACTTGGCATTTTTAAAGAAAAATTTGAAATGAGAAATTTTATTATGTAATAAACTGCGGTAAATTTATTGTAAAATTGTTTTATGATAAATAAGAAAATAAAAAAAAAATAAATAAATAAAAGTGATAAAAATGTATTTAAATTTATAATATTATTTATTTTAATTTGGATAATAGAAATTGATGTATTACGAATTAATATTCGTTGTTGTGCTGGCGTGTTCAGGGTGCACCTGTTGTTTCATTTGATGTGATTGCCTCCTCCTAAGGTTGGAAAGGCAGTGTCATATTCTTCATCTTCAGGGTTAAAGGGTGGTTTAACTGTCTCCATGCATTCTGGGTAGGTAGGGGTGCGTCTAGGTATTTTTTCGCATTTTTCAGGTTGTTTTCTTGAATTTTTGAGACTTTGTAGTTTTCTTACTGAAATAAAAACCGTGTAAGATTGGCTTGGTTTCTGGTTCGAGAAAAGGTGTCTGTAATACTTTGCTTGACACCCCGGTATACTAAACCGCTTATATCGTAAATATCTATTAAATTTACCAAATATTACACTTTTTGTACCTTACACAAAAATCTTATCTGCCCTTGCTAAAATATATCAAAATTACTTTTCTACTCTGGGGAGAAGCAAGTATTTTTTTATAAACTGATATTCGAAAAAAAACATAACGAAAAAATACGTTTTTTTATATTTGGGAGAAAAGCCAAATAATCCTTTTTTTATTAAACCAATATTTCCAGAGAAAAATAAAATATTTATGAAAAATTAACACTTATTGTACCTTACAAGTTCATTTTTAACAAATTTTTTATAAAGGTTTTTTTTTATGTTTTCTTTACATAATCCTCATCGACTCTGTAGCATAGGTACTTTAGCATTTTATTTGCTTGCGGAAAAAAAAGATTAATCCGTAAAAGCCACTTATCTGCAGCAAATATTACCTCTTGATTGTTTGAAAAATGCCATTCATTTACACGTTTCTTAAAGTCCGGATAACTGGAAGTCACTGGGGACCAGGTCTGGCTATTACGGTATGTGTTCTACCAGTTCTAAGCCTGCTTGATGTAAAGAAATCTGATATTATTCCTTTGACATCTCAAAACATAAAAAAAAACAATAACACATGGAATGGGCATCAAATTTTGATTTTTGAATAAGAATACAAATTTTTGTTTGCCGGATAACAAAAAATTTGGCGTATAATTTTTGTGAAATCAATTAGCAATAATGGCCAATCAACCTTTTTTTATATATCTTAATAATCATTTTGTATATATATTTTTTTGAATTTCTGCTCGTTTCTTTTATAAAAAAAATATCTTTATTTTTTATTTGATAATTTTATTTAGGTTTAAAATTTTCTTACCAAATTTGCTTCGATATAATTAAAAAAAAACGTTAAAAATAATTTAAAAAAACGTGTTTTTTAATTTTTTTTTAATACTTTAGGCTCTACGAAAATTACAATAAAAAATATGTTGAGTTGCTATCATGGTTTTATTTTCTATTAAAACTAAAAACAACGAAAAAAACTGTTAATGTTTTTTTAAGCGGTGTTGAGATCCTTTTTAGATTTAAAAATCACTCTAGCTAAAATGGCTTGTGACAACAAAAGTTCTGCTGAGTTTCAATATTGGTTTTTCTGCTTATTTAATCTATTTTATTTAGAGCAAAAACAGAAAATCCATCGCGTTCCTTTTTTTTTAAATTTCCAATATATTAGTTAAATGACAATTAAATATGCAACATAATAAATGTAAAGGGTAATTACATTTTATTACAAAAAAAAATAAAGACAAAAGGTTGAAGCTCTAAAATCTGCTAATTGTGATTTGAAAAAAAAACTTGAAAAGTAATCATAATTACCAATATAATACATTTTTTGTTGTTGTAAACCTTCAATTCAGGGTGATTTGAGGAAATTAATTTGGTCGAGTAGGGTCCCAAAAAAACAAAAAGTCTATACAAATATGGGTCTGCAAAGGCTTCGTTCCCGAATTACAAGGTTTTGTTTAATTTTTCTATTTTTTAAAGACAACTATAAAACTAATAATTTTATTGAAAATTAAAATACATATAGTTTAATTATACATTCTATTAAATTTTATTTTTTTTTTTTTTTGATTTAGCTATAAAAATAGATGCGTCTAATTTTTTAAATCCAAATATCTAAAACTTCTTATCAACTTTTAAAGGTATACCTTTTAAAGTTAAAATAAAAAAAATTATTTAATTTATAAAAATATAATACAGGGCCGTACCTAAAAGTTGGGAATGTTTAAAGTAGTAAAAAGACGTGTAGGTGGCACCCCCTACAAGTTAGAGCCTATCAAGATCATGTTCTAATCCGTCATACCAAAAAACCTCCTGATACCAATTTTTACTCCGTTATTTATATTATCATAGATTTTATTAAAACATAGGAAAATTAAATAAAAACTTTAACACCCTGTATTTCGGAAACAAAGGCCTTGCGGACCCATATTTGTAAGGACTTTTATGTTTATTTTTGCACCCTGACTAGATACCTGAAGTACTGATATTTCCCCATAAATCTTCCTGTATACCTATTAGAGGCGCGTGTTAAGAAAGGCTCTATAACCAGTGGACCTTGGCCAACCAATCAGCATGCAGAGGGAAAGAATAAAAAGAGTAACATAGAGATTTTTTCTCTTACATCCTTTTAAAAGGGGGCCTGGGTAGGTATGCGGGATTAACCATGTTTACTGACTTTTAAAACCAAAGCAATACACTTTTTGTTAAGGTGTTTTTGTAAAGCAAAAATGTTTAGCCTATGGTATTCTACTTTTTTAATAAACAAATGAAAATGACACCTATCCTCTGATTGAAAATTTAAGTGTTTTAATATCCAGATTATCTTCGCTTGCTATTCTATTTACTTATTTGAGATGTAATATTGGAACTTTGGTCTGTGTCGACAAGGCATTGTGAATATGTGTGGTTAGCGGCTCGTGACGTGGATACCTTTTTCGTGCCCTAAATTTATATTTAAATTTTATACAATTTCGTATATAAATAAAAATGTTTTTCAAAAGTGTTATTAAGGTATAAAGGGCTACTTTATTTTTAGCCAATAAAAAAATATACAGGGAAAAAAGGGAAATATTTTGGAAACATGTTTAGAAGGTCAAAATAAAAGAAATTAACCCATATGATTTAATCCGATTCTTAACCGTCTCTGAAATAATTGGTTCTAAAAATGTTTGTAACTATTTTATTATAAAAGAACACAGACAAATACTAGTAAAACAATAAAATTTCACTAATTTGAATGTTTTCGAAAATACCCCCCCAACTTCAATAAAGCTGCAGCCGTTGTTAATCGCTCGTGTTGCGCGTTGTTCTTAGGGATTGTTTATAAGTTTTCAGCAAAAAATTCGATTGTGGATCCTTCTACGGTTTTTACTCGTGTTTCGTATCTAGTGTTTCATTCCCCCCGAGGCTATAATCCATGGGTTTGGTTGGTGCCTCGGTGGCCATGCGGGTTCTCCTCTCCAATCCAACGTTAGGAAAACGATTACAAAAAATTCCCCCGTAAAATGAATTATCGTTGAAAAAATTTTTTCGAACTTGGCAACTCATCCAACTTGTGTTAAATGGTCTTCCAAAAATCGTAAATATCCATCTCCGTAAGACGCCATTTAATACAAAAGGACCAAAAACTGATCGTGGAGCATTTCACCCACACATTAATACTGAATCGATATTGAAAGTTTCGTTCAACGGGCGAAGATTTTCATCTGACCACCGATGTTCATTGTGACAGTTATTGATTCCATCGCGGGTAACTGAGCTTCATCGCTAAATAAAATATATTTATGAGGCCTCGATTTTGTTGGGTTTTTACAAAATTGAACCCTTAAGCCATAATCCCCGAAGATGTTGAACCGGTTAAACATGGAAAGGCTTTAATTTTTTTCAAATGTTTCCAAACCCCTGACTCAATC
>JAHBCN010010581.1:0-31125 GCA_019359885.1 Listronotus oregonensis | reverse complement strand
CCCGTTGGTTTTTTCTAAAGATGCAATTGAAAAAGATTTTTGTGGTGAAATAAATGTTTTAAACATGCAAGAATAAAAATAAAAATGAATTTTATAAAAAAGGGGGTTTTTAAAAAAATAATTTAAGAACGTGTCTTTTTTTTTATTTTACATATCTTTTGATTATTTGTTCACATTACTTACGAAAAAAATTTTTTTCCCTTTGGGGGTATTTTTTTCCCCAAAACACGAAAATCGTCGTGTGTCTTCGATGATTTGTCTTTTTTTTCCCCTTCTTAAAATTTTTTAAATTTTCCCACAAAACCGGTTTTTTTTATTAAAAAATATCCGGAAAAAAAAAAAGGGGGGAAAATTTGTAAATCCACGGGGGTTGTCGGTAAAAATTTTTTGGACACGGCCCCTTTTTTCCAAATTCGTGCAACATATATATATATATATATATATATATATATATATATATATATATATATATATATATATATATATATATAAAAAATAAAAAACATATATATATATATATATATATATATATATATATATATATATATATATATATATATATATATATATATATATATATAAAAAACATATATATACATATATATATATATATATATATATATATAAAAAATATATATATATATATATATATATAAAAAATGTTACTAAGAAATTATGTTTCTAAAAAAATTTTTCAGCTATGTACCTTTTTGGCGAAATATTGATAAAAAAAAATTTTTTTCACATGTCCCTTTTTTTTTTTTTTTTTAAAAACTTGGCTGCTTTGAAAACAAAAAAAAACGCTTTAAAGCACTATTAAAGCAGTCCCAACCCTTACTTTTGTGTTTTAAATAACTTTTTGGTAGGAAACTTGGTTTTGATGATTATTGATATTATAAAAAAAAAAAAAATAGTACGCTCTGGATTTTTCCCATATTTCAAAAATATCACAAAACCGCTTTCTTTTTTTTCTTTATTAAACTTTAGTTGAATAGTTAATAAATGGATTTTTTACAATTTAGTTAACTCCACAAAAACCCCCTTTTTAAAAAAATAATAAAAAATTTTAAAAAAACTCATGGGAACTTTTTAAAAAACCGGGGGGGAAAAGTAAAAAACCCTTTTTTCCCCAAAATGGACTGTCTTTTGCTATAGATGCCCAATGAAGGCAAAATGTGAAATTGACAGTTTTTTAAAAAAATTTTTTTTTTTGGGTTTTTTTTGTAAAAGTTTCTTACAACCGAAAAGGTTGAAATATTTTTTAATTTTTATGGTGAACACCTTACAAATAGAGCTACTGCCTTTAATTTTTAAATTTCCCCCAGAATAAAAAGTTTTTTTTTCCCAAACGGTCAAAAAAAATTTAATTTTCCAAAATTCAAGAATGGGGGTTCAGTAAAAAATTTTAAAAAAGCGCATTGTGCAGGGGAAAACCCCCAAAAAAAGGGAAAAGGGAAATTTTTTAAAGTTTTGGAAAAAAAGGTTACTTTGGGTTTTTTTGGGGGAAAAAGGAAAAATAACCAAATACAACTTTTAAAGGAAAAATTTTAAAAAAAACACCAAAAATTACCATATAAGCCAAAATTTTTTTAACACTTTAAAAAAAATTTTATCCCACGATTTGTTTTTTGTGCCAAGAAAAAAAGGGGATATTAAAGACAATTTAAAATTTTTAAATATGTTATGTTCACGGCCCCAAAAATTTTCCCCCCAAGGGGGTTGGGGGATCATCTAATTTTCCCTTGTGGGGGCTGACGAAAATCCCAATTTTTAAAAAAAAGTGTAGAAAATACCCAAAAAAAAAAGTGTGGTGTGGCATTTTTAATTCAAAGTTTTAAAAATTTTTTTTTTTTCAAAATTTTAAAAAAGAAAAAAATTTAAAAATTTTTACAACCAGAAATTACACCATTTGTAGATGAAACCATTGGGGAAAAGGGCACGTTTGGCAACAAGACGGAGCATCAATTAATTCTACCAAAATCAAAATTTTTTAAAATCTTTTTGAGGGAAATGGATCGGGGGATTTTCTGAATTCCCCCCTTTGCCAGCCCCCTCCCCCCCTTTGACCCCCAAAGGACTTTTTTTCCCTTTGGGGGAAGAAAAAATGTTTTAAAATGCTGATTATCCCCCAAAATGTTATAAGGGAAAAAGTCAAATATACCCCCGGCAATTCCTACTAAATGCTGTCCCCCCAATTAAACCCCGGAAAAATGTATGGAAAACGGGGAAAGGGGGACGGAGATGTGGGGTTTATAAAATCTTGCAATGGGGGTTTTTTGGGGAACTGTTTTTTTTTTTCTAATTTAAAAAACCTTTTTAGTTTTTAAAAATTTATTATTTTTTTAAAAAAGGGGGTTTTGTGTGGAGTTAACTAAATTTAAATAAAACCATTTATTAACTATTCAACTAAAAAATTTAAAAAAAAAAAAAATTGAAAACGGTTTTTTTATATTTTCAAAAAAAGGGGAAAATTAAACCCCAAAAAATACAATTTTTTTAAAGGGGAATATTAAAAACATCAAAACCAATTTTACTAATTTTAATTTTAAAAAAAAAAATAATTTGTGACTGCCCTTTTTAAAAATGTTTTAAAAAATTTTATATGTTTTCAAAAACAAAGTTACGGGGTAAATAAAAAAATACGAACATGTGAAAATTTTTGAATATCAATATTTCTCGCTCAAAATCGGTACATAGCCGTAAATATTATTAGAAACATAATTTCTTAGTAACATTTTCAAAAAATTTTTCCAAAAAATTTTTCCCCCCTTTTTAAAAATTTTTTTACAAATAACAGGTGACCAAATTTTTATAAATTATTTGTCAAAAAAAGGTAAACGTGTTTTTTAAAAAATTCCAGAAAGAAAGATTGCCCCCCCAAAAAAATTTTTTTTAAAAGCAATATTTAAAAAAAACTAATATGGTTCCAACATGGCGGACATTTATATTATATATATATATATATATATATATATATATATATATATATATATATATATATATATATATATATATATATATATATATATATATATATATATATATATATATATATATATATAATATATATATATATATATTAAAAAAAAACTAAGTGTAAGTATATTTCATTACTAAGGGTTATTTTTTTTTGGTTTCAGGTGACTAATTTTGGGGCATTTCTGGAGCTTTTAAACAAGAACTTATACAGCACAATAGTGACGTTAAGATACAGGGTCAGTTGCAGCAAATTAAAAAATACAAAAATAAAAGAGTGGAAGTTTTCACATCAACGGACTATTTTCCAAATTTATGAAAAATAGAGAAACTGTGACCCCAAACAACACAAAAACGTTTATTTCTAAATTACAAAAATGGCAAGTGTACGCAGCAAGTAATTGGAATTAATAAAATTGAAAAGTTCCACAAACCTGAAATTTTTTGAAACTAAAAACCCTGAACATATACCGACACAGTTTACGCCGCTCCCTGCTACTATACTATTAATGCGGGGGTGATCTTAACACCCTCAAACGCCATGGGGGCTGGAAATCATCTTCAGTAGAGAGGGATACAAGATACTGTGCAAAAAAAAGAACAATAATTGCAAGTAAAATACAGGAGCTATAAATTCGTACAGTTCCAGTGAAACATGTCACCGAAACTACAGTGTTCTACATCAAATGAACCTAACTTTCAGATAAGATTTTTATTCCTGATCTGAGCAAATTCGAATGTTTCGTTAGCAAATTCAAATGGAACGAATAAGAAAGGTTTAATTTATTATTTTTCTAGTCAACGCTCAAGCGTCGAATCAAGAACTACAGATAACAATTTTCATCATACCCAGTTCACCCCTTAAAATTTTCTAACCATTTTCCGAACACCCTGTATATATATATAATATATATATATATATATATATATATATTTATATATATATATATATATATATATATATATATATATATATATAATATATATATATATATATATATATATATATATATATATATATATATATATATATATATTTTTTTTTTTGCCTCAACATATCCTCCCTCCATTTCGATACATTTAGCCGTTCTTAGAAAATTCTCTTAAAAATTTTAATCATGGAGGAGTTATATTTGTAATTGTCTCTTTATTACCCTCTCTAAATGTCCAAATTTTGAAATGGCCTTTGTTTGTATACATTCTGTTTTAATGCCCCAAAGAAATAATCGAGAGGGCTTGACAGGAGTGGGGAAAAAAGATCAGAATATCTGTCGATAACTTTTCCATTAAAAGGGTATTTAAGTATTGTCTCACATCCCTTGTATGGGCATGGTACCATCTTGTTGGTACCATATCCGTAGTCTATCAGCTATGTGAAGTCCATGAATAAAATTAAACAAATAATTATTTAAAAGATGCAAGTAACGTTCACCATTTAAATTTTGTCGAAAAAAAGGTCCTAATATTCTATTTTTGTATATTCCGCACCACACATTTGTTTTAAATAGTCTGATCACGTGTCTGTATAGTGAAATTTGTTAAGGTCACCCACCACCGACAAGTGAACTTACACCCATTCGAGGTAAAGGTTGCTTCGTCGGTAAAAATTATATCTCGTCATAAAAGGGTTATCTTCTAATTCCTTGTTTAAAAACCAAAATTCAAGCGTCGTTCAAAATCACCTGGCTTAAACTATGAATAAATTTTGGTTTTAAGGCCGAAATTTATTTTCTTTTAATATTTTTAAAATCGTAGTTTTCCTACATCATTTGGAATGTCGTGACCTTTTTCGCAATGATTTTTAGGTCTTCACACAGACAACATTACTTGGTTCCATTTCATTTTTGCAACCCTTGGTCTACGTTTCTTCTTGTAGATATTTTTGACACTTCCAAGGTCTTGAATTTAGTTACTATTTCCTACTGTTCTGAAACAAATAATTTTATCAGGATGTCGGTAGTTAAAAATTTCGGCTTTCCCATACGTTTTGTAATTGTCACCAACAATTAAAATTATTTAATTTTATCTTGCAACTAATTTCAACGGCATATTTATCTAAGTAAATATTCAAACTGATGTTTTAGACAAATAACATACTTTGGAAAATTCAAATTCAGGTGCGATGGTGGCAATATAATAAAATTAATATTTAAATTTTTAAGTTTATTTTCGATAATAGTCTACTGGTAGAAACAGATATAATTTTTAATGCCAATCAACATTTTCTTACCTTTTTTTTAAAATTAAAATTAAGAAGTACTTTTCTTCTAGGTCAATTTGTATTTTTTTAATTTTTATCATTTAATTATTATCTTAAGTTTGAATAGTCCAACATTATTTGTTCAGTAAGCGAACTTTTTATGATAACTTTTTTCGTTACATTTATTAAAAAAGTTTCCCTTGTAAGAACAAGGACAACCCTAATTTTTCTCGTAAATGGGCATAATTGCATATTTAAACGTGATTTTTGGTTCTGACAATTTTTTAATAACAATTTTCGATATTGTTAAAAATAATTGTTTCTCTTGGGAAAATCAATTTTTGACAAACCTCGTATACTCTGCAAAAATTTAATATCGACAGTTACATTTTAGGTTTTGGACCATGCAGAACTTTTTATAAAAATAAAATTTTCTGAGAAATTAATAATAAAAAAATTCCCATTTTGGGACTTAGGACACACTATATATATATATATATATATATATATATATATATATATATATATATATATATATATATATATATATATATATATATATATATATATAAATATAAATAACCGGGTGTTTCAAATTCGACTCTCACCATTGGGATCTCGGAAACTATAGGAGATACGAAGATGGTTAAATTGGGGCAAAGTTGGGCATTTATGTGACCAACAATATACCGTTTAGAAAGTTTGAAAATTCTGAGTAAGTCCGGAGATATCCGGAAAAACGAAATTTTGGAAAATCGTTTTATTTTCCTGGGTTTCTTTTTCAACGAATTCCAAAATAAATAATACATTTGCATTGTCACTTTTTCCGCTCTATCGAATGGTGTCATAGTTTTGCAACTCGACGTTTCGTTTTTCCGTAACCATCATCAACTTTTTTTCTTATGGACGCCATATGGGAATTCCACAAATTTGAAGGCCCTTTTTATCACATTTTCAACGATGTATCATAAGTTACCCTTGTTGCCCGGAAAATCGAAAAATTAACTAGAATATTTTTATAACGAGTTGGCTTTGATTTCTCAAATCGGTGACGTGAAATGACATTCTGTGTTTACTGTCATTGTGTGTCGTTAAAAATGGAATTACAATGAAGAAAAACGAGATATGGTAAAACTTTATTTCAAGAATGATAGGAACAGGGGAAAACATCAAGTGTATCTAACTCATGTCCCGAGAGACGACAACCTCATCGAACTTTATTCAAATTATTGGATAGAAACTTCGCTGAGTATGGTTCGTTTGAAAGCCTCTAGACAAAAAAATGACAACCGAATGGTTTAAATAACAGAAAATTACTAAAAACTAGAACTAAAAATTATAACAAATGTTCAAAATGCTGCTCGTCATTTTCTAAACAAATCGCCACTCTTCTGTATGTTATTAACTGCGCGATTTATTTCTCTCCTTCTTAATCTTCCAAACTCCCTAACGATGTTAGTTGAAGTTCCTCGATATTTTGGTATTCGCCTTGCCCATAAATTCGGTTTTCAACGTACCCATAAAAATGTATCGAGGACATTGAGATCTGGAGACCTAGCTGGCCATCTTACCGGCCCATTATTCCCAATCCACCTGTCACCAAACCTTTCGGAAAGATAATCAGATACTTGTCTTGTGTTGTGAGGTGGAGCACCATCGTGTTGGAACCAAATACTGTTGTAGTTTGCTAATGGTAAATCGTCCAAATAGTCTTCAAAAGTTGACGTCAAAAACTGATAATACATTTCAGCGTTCAAATTTCCGTTGAAAAAATGAGGTCCCAAAATTCTATTTTTATAAATGCCTGCCCAGACATTAAGACTGAATCGCACTTGGGGTCGTAATTCTCGAAACTGCCGGGGATTGTTTGTGCCCCAAATGTGTTCATTGTTTCAATTAAATATTCCACAATTGGTGAAAGTGCTCTCATCTTCCAAATAACATTTTCTAGAAAAGCTGGAAAATCGGTCGCCTTTGTAGCCAATCACAAAATTGTAATCGCCTTTCAGAATCACCAGGGTGCAGTTTTTGCGATATGTGGATTTGTAGCATGTGAAACCACTTTTCCTGATCTCTTCCAAACAGACGTGTGCGAAGAAACATCCAAATCAGTGTGTATCTGGCGTGTGGATTTACCTGGATTCGTATTTATCTACAAAATAAGTATTAGTTTTTCATAAACGGTTTAATATTTTTTTTACAGTTGATCGCAAAGTAACTAATTCCTAAATTCGAACTAAGTCATAAAGTCGACGCATGCCCGGTATGTATTTGAAAATTGCCGCGTTCGTCAACATTTTTTCCGAATAGATAATCGATTAGGTACTTTGCGTCCTAAAACGAATGTTAACATTAATTATACCTCATTTACGATGTTTTCTTTACTTTCCTCATCCATTCCGTCCCCATATTTTTGTCTGGGCTTTTCAAACGAACCATACTCAGCGAGGTTTCTATCCAATAATTTGAATAAAGTTCGATGAGGTTGTCGTCTTTCGGGATACGAGTTAAGATACACTTCCGATGTTTTCACACTGTTCCTATCATTCTTGTAATAAAGTTTTACCATATCTCGTTTTTCTTCATTGGTGAATTCCATTTTTAACGACACCACAACTGACAGTAAACACAGAATGTCATTTACACGTCACCGATTTGAGAAATCAAAGCCAACTACGTTATAAAAATATTCTAGTTAATTTTTCGGATTTTCCGGGCAACAAGGGTAACTTATGATACATCGTTGAAAATGTGATAAAAAGGGCCATTCAAATTTGTGGTATTCCATATGCGTCCATAAGAAAAAAAGAGTTGATGATGGTTACGGAAAAACGAAACGTCGAGTTGCAAAACTATGAACACCATTCTCGATAGGGCGGAAACGATTTATAGCTTATATTTAAGACATAATTGGTTTTCAGTTATTTTCCTCTCTAGAGAGGAAAATTTTTTCCTCTCTAGAGAGGAAAATGAAAATTAGTATGCGTGTGAAATATGCATGTTTCCGAAGCAGTAGAGAGTGCGAATATGTTCATTTTCGTAAGTGGTCGTAGGAATATAAATAAATATCCCTTATCGTATATTTTTAATAGTAATGTCAAATATTTGCGATATATACAATTTTGTATGCCAAATAGTGTTTATAAAAAAATCAGATTATGGCAGAAAATAATAAATTTGAAAATATCGAAAAACACGATATGTATGTTTGTTTTATCCAAACTAATGAAGATGCGAATGAAGCCTCGGAGCTGTATTTCAGTAGGTAAGTTTTGACAAAATTTTAATAGTAATGAAAATAAAAATAGTAATTAGAAGGTTAAATTATTTATTATAAACTGTTAGTTATCTATTTTCATTTTTTGTAGATATGCAGAAAGACAGCAGCCAGATAAAAGAATTTTTCAAAAAATCAAAGCCAATCTTATCGAGTATGGATCTTTCAACAAACCAAGGCCTAAGTCTTACAACAAAGGCGACAGGGAAGTAGACGAAATAAATGTTGTGGCCTCTGTTATGGCAAATCCATCCACGTCATGCAGAAAAGTGTATGAAGAAGTGGGGGTAAAAAAATCAAGAACCCAATTAATACTTAAAAAGCATAAATTCAAACCCTACAAATAAATATTTTAGTGGCAGTGTTGAATAACCCTTTTTACTGTGCGTTTCGAAAAAGTTGTTTTACGAGAATATAACTATGTCGCGTCGAATTCATTTGTCATTAGATGCAAAACAGTTTGTGAAAAATGTGTATGAAACTTTAATCAGTAGAGGTCTAATTAAACAAGAAGTTTTAAAAGAAACCTGTCTACTTACAAAAACTCCAATGTCATCAATAAGGGATATTATTATTAGTGAAAAGTTGAACAAAAGAAAAAAACGTAGTGATTTTCAATCTTACTAGACAATAGTGATCAGGACCTAATAAGAAGGAAAATATATTGTCTTTATGAAAGCGAAGTTATTCCTACCTTGGATAAACTGAAAAAGAAGCTAGACGAAGACAAAACCAATATAAATATTAGCCGTGCCACCCTTCATAGAGTTGTTTGTAAAATGGGATTTAAATACCGCAAAATAGACAAAAGACAAGTAGTAATGGAATCGCACAGATTACGCACTTCGAGATTTAATTACCTTCAAGAAATTAAAAGATATAGGTTAGAAAACAGATCCATAATTTACCTTGATGAAACATGGTTCGATACACACGACACAATATCCAAAGGATGGGTTGATTCCAGTTAAAACTGTCAGACGAAAGCACCTTCAAATAAAGGAAAACGCATTACCATAATACACGCTGGTTCAGAAGAAGAATTTGTTCCAAATTGCTTGCTGTTGTCTGCAAAGAATATTAAGGATTCTAGCTTGAATTATCATGAGGATACAAGTGCAGAACTTTTTGAAAAATGGTTTCAAAATTATCTTTTAAAAAATATTCCAAACAACAGTGTTATTATCATGGATAACGCAAGCTACCACAGCCGTCTGCTACACAAAGCACCAGCTTCATCAAGTTCAAAAACTGAAATCCAGGAATATCTATTTGTTAGAAAATGATATTTATTTTGAATTCAGTAACAAAAAAACGCAACTTTTGGAAGTCCTAAATTCATATGCAATTAAAAAACAATATGTATGTGATAATTTGGCTGAACAGGCTGGGCATACTGTCTTACGGCTTCCTCCGTATCACTGTATGTTTAACCCCATAGAGCATTTGTGAAACCAAGTAAAATCAAAGATCAGAGCAGAAAATGTTACACCTACTTTAAGTCCCAGTGTTATAAACTTGATAAAAAATGTAATAACTAACATACCAGTTGAGAGCTGAAAAAATTCACTACAGCACATTATAAAAATTGAGGACTCTTACATTTCTATCCAAAACAACATAAATCCTATTGTAATTAATCTCAATGATGACTCTGATAGTGAAACAGAATTAGATTTAGATATTTAGATTAAAAATGTAATTATGTATAGATAATGCAGTTATAAATTTATTAAAACTTTGCATATATTTAATTTCTTAATGTAATTTTAAGATTATACTTACCTAAATAAACAATAAATTATACATTTTTATATTATTAAAGTCCGTCCCTAATGTTCCGTCCTTTAATACCTACCGATCCGCAGTTTTATTGCTGTCGGCAGGTATAATCCATAAATGAAGGCAAGAGCTAACACGGTATACTTTGGACAGACTATGTCTAATGGTCAATACCTAAGAAATACCTGGCCCACCTCTGCCATTATGAAATAATGGGTTTACCCAATAACAATAGGTAATAAAATCGTTAAAGGTTTATTGGGTTATTGTCCGTCAAAAGCTATAGCGATCTACTTTAAGACAGACTATACCAAAACATCGATTAACTTCGAGAAGCTACCCACCAGACATTTAGGCTTCTGCAGGGACGACCGATGATTCTTTTGAATGTTTTACAAAGAATCAGAACAGTATGTCAAAAGTGCCTTAAACATAATGGAGAGCAGTTTGAACAATATGTGTGACCCATTACATTGAAATAAAAAATGAATAAATGTTACTGGTTTTATTTCTTTTTTTTAACACTTAGCCACAACCGACTACAAAACGTATTCAAAATATTGTTAATGTGGTTTTATATATAGGTACGCCTTCAGTCTACTGCGTGGAAATCCATATTTTTACGAAAAACGCGAAATTTTTACCTCTTTCATAAAAATAACTATGGACAATTATATATTTTTAAGAAGCTCTTAAAGAGGCAAATGAGATAAGAAAATAATATGCAGGGTGTTCCATTAAGAAATAACTAAGTTTGGTCAATATCTTTAAATTCATAGCTGTGGGTAAAAAACTAAGTACGCCACTAATTTTTACGTAAAAAAATCTATTCGAATCCGTATTTACCTTTTCTATAAGTTATTAAATAATCGAAATACAGGGACGAGTAAAAAAATACAGATTTTTAATTTCTTTCTGTATATTAGAAACTAAAAGGGCTATGAAAAAATTTTGTTTACAGCATTGAAAGATTCACAAAAAATAAGACAGCAAGCCGCAAACCGCATCTTTCTATCTTTTATAATAAAGGATCTAGTATAGAAAATCATACGAAAACTAGACACCCTGTACATTAGTACAAATATATGCCGCTATTGACAAGCAAGATACTTGCTGTTAGATACTTTTGATAACAGGGTTGTTTCAACGCAAACTAAATGTAATTTTTTTCTTACTTTGTGTGTCTTTGCCTGCTTGAAATCAAATCAACATTACTTTCTGATTCCTCTGTGTCAATACAATGTGTGAATATTTAAATCTAATATAATTACCATTTCAGAGATTCATGGGGACTTTCCAATTACATTCTTATTTTGTAATAGTGTAAATTTCCTTGTAGTTACGTGTTAGTATTTTTGTACTTAGCAGTAGTTATTTTGTAATAATCAGCAATTAACATTATCTGAAATCTTCTTTATTTTAAATAGGTATTATATTTCATTTTTCTTGGGAGTACTTGCCTTAAAATTTTCTAGAAAATGGGACAACTTTGGTCTAGGTCTCGAGGTATAACGAGCTGAGCCTGCTGCATTTATTATATTTTTTAATGTTACTAGAAAATGGCAAACAAGGCCGCCGGCAGGGAGGGTCAGGGGGTGTCTGTCGACCCCCCTAGTTTTTAAAAAATACCTAAAATAAAACAATTTCCATCTCAATCATTTAATTTTAAAATATCGTCTAGAAATTTAAATAGGTTTGACTACAGAGGTCCACAAAAAAAAGTGGTGTGTGCTAAGTGGCGGACTAAGCTTTTCTAGCGTATTTTTTTTTCGCTGAAGACTAATCTGAAGTCAAAATTGGAGGTGAAACAGCAAAAAATCGAGAAAACCCCAAAAGGCCGACACGGTACATTTAGCGGCAGAAACCTGCTACCACGTAATGTTTGAACTACTATGTAAACTATAAGAGCAGTGGCGGATCGCACTTTTTTGGGGCCCTAGGCTGACTGAAACTAAAATTCTCTAAGCAAAAAATAAAACGAGAAATGATGAATGTTTAAATTCTATAAAAACTAAAACAAACCTATCCTTATTATAATTAAAATAATAAAATATTCGAAAAAAAAATTCTCTTCTGCATTTAATTGAAACGTACCGCGAATTGCTTCATCATAGGTAATGGATCTCGTGATATAATATTCTATTGTCAGAATTAAAAGGTTATTTAATTTTTCATCCGTCATTTTTGATCTATATTTATTTTTTATATAGGCCATTTTTATGAATGATCGTTCTGCTGCGCAGCTTGTTATAGGTATTGTTAAGTAGATTTTAAGAATTGTATAAAGGTTCGGAAATATATCAATACGCTTTTCTTCAAAAATTAATTTCAACATTTCGGAAGCAGTAATAGAATCATTTTGTTTAAAACATACCATATCTATCTAACGCTAAAATTAACTGCATTCACCAACTAGTTCTTCTCCAATATCATTCCTATATAATGACATAACGGATTGCATTGATTCTGGTTCGATAATTAAGTTTTTTTGCCCAAGTTTATTATAAATTTGCATTTATCTCCAAGTTCCTTATATACAAAACTTTTTTCTCAAGTTCGACCTCTAATTTGTCCAATAGAACATTAAACACCTCTATACGAAACTTATCCGTTCCCTTAAGAATATCCTTCCTTTCTCTCCATCCGAATATATTTTTGTTCGTACCCTTTTATGCTCATCAATAAAATTTTCTTAAACTTCTGTACTCAATTTAGTTGCTTTCTTCGCAAAATCTTCCATTTCTTGCTCGGAATCTTCACGTAAACCCCTAATGAACAACTCCAATGAATGAAGTAAATTGTATCCTTGGCATATATCTAAACCAGGAGTTTGTAATATTTTGTTAACCTTATTAATTCGCTACAAAATTATTTCCCATATTATAGATAAAACTGCTGTTTTCCGCTTCGTAAGTCTTTTATATAAACCTTTTGCCTCTAATTTACATTCTGCTTTTTCAGAGCTCTCATTAAATATGTATCTAAGGGTATCGAGTATTTTTTGATAGCTAACTTTTACAGCACGAATTGACTCATAATGAGAGGACCATCTAATGGTGCTTAAATTTTTAAGTGAATATGCCAGTAATGCTCTTTCACTCAACATTTTTCAACGGTGAGGGGACGCAGAAAAAAACGTGTAAATTTGCTGAATAGTTCCGAAAATACTGTCCTTTCCATTACAACGGACACTGCCTCCATCCAACCAAATTTAAAGAAGGTGCAGCACATGGAGCAAAATCGGCTAGTGCATTAATTATTTTTATTCTAGCTTGTAAGCCTGTGGATGTTTAACTCATATTAGACGCGTTATGGTATGATTACCCACGGAGGTTTTCAAAAGGAAGACCAACATCATTCAATCATTGGTGTGATTTTCGAGTTGTAGGAAGGTTACAAATCGTTCAAATATTTTTCCGTTATAACAGTACCATGGTCACGATAGTAAGTAAGTAAAGTGTGGCTGTGTATAATATATGCAATGAAAACCCTGAGAACCAAAGAGTTTTCGCGTCAATGCCAAATTGCCTACAAAAGTCTTATTTTTTGTTTTTAATTACTGCAATTATTTGTAATTTCAAAGTTTCTTAGCGCAATCAGACATAAATTCTTTGCGGGCCCTTTGTAACATTGAGACCCCCCTTTCTCTTGGGGCCCTAGGCTTCATCCTACTCAGCCTTATGGGAGATCCGCCACTGTATAAGAGATGCAAAAAATTTCATAGAACAGAAAACTGAGCTTTCTAAATTATCTATAAAAAGTTTTATAAACATTTTTGATAAGATAAATAATAAATGAGATATAAACGAAAATGTAAGTTTGACAAAAAAAATCAGTTTAAAACAGATTTTTTTATTAATGTGATTTTTGGTTTGTTTTTTTTTAATAACAAATTATTTATTTCATTCATTTGAATACCAAATCACAAAAAAATCCAAAAATAAAAAAAATAATTTTTTAATTTTTTCCAGGGGTATGCCTTGAAAAAATCCTGAAAATTAGGTTTTTTGATTATAACTCGAAAAATATTGCATTAAGACAAAAGGTTATATAACTTAAATTTAAAAAAAAAACCCTTAATATCTTATATTACGCCTTTTCTTGATTATTTGCTGCTTGACCCCCAATTTTGACTTCAGATTCATGTTTAGCGGAAAAAAATACTCCAGAAAATCCTAGTCCGACACTCAGCACACACCACTTCTTTTTTTGTGGCCCTGTGTTATTATTTAAAAATTAAAGTTATGGTATATTTTTTTGTGTTTTTATAATTTAATTTATTTTAGACTAATAAATTGACTAAAACTTTTTGACCCCCCTTACATTTTTTTCTGGCGGCGGCCCTGATGGCAAAGTAATCAAAACATACAATGTGTCTTAATTTTAATTATAAGGCGAGTTATTCTTGTTTCTTTTCTCACCTTTTCTTGTCCCGCTGAAAAAATAGGAAACCTTTTTCTTCTTAGAACGCTCATGACGAGGGGATAGGACACTCTTCTCCCGCTAAGGCTATATGAAGGGTACAGGGGAAAACAAAATTTTATGATTTTGAGAAAAAGCAATTTTAAATTTTAAAACGCTACAAAAACCAAAGTATTTGGATTAATTACATTTTATTTTTACCGATATGTTTCCCATCTATCTGAGATTTGTAGGTCATAAACTGCAAGCATTAAAAAAAATATTGATAAAAATATCAACAATTTATTAATAACTGGTACTAACTAAGACCGTTTTTTACCTGAATTTTGTTTTGTGAAGTAAGTATACTACTCAACATCCAGCGTTATGCCTATATAACCAATATAGTGAAACAAAACTGAACTAAAAAATAATCTTCGGTATTATCACATGAATCTGATCACCTAAAATGAAAACTTAATAGTTCGATTAGTGTATGAAAATAAGCTCCATTCTTTTCTTGTTTACCTATTTTAAAAGTTTTTTTTTATAGAGAAGACTTTTTCTATATTCCCAGTTTATTATGCACCAGTGAGTTAAATAATCTTGAGCTTCTTTTCCACAGAACTTTTAAGAATTCTACAAATTGGTAAATTTTTTGGCTGAAATTGGTATTGAACACAAGATGACACAAAAGCGTTTAAAATGGCGAGCACAACATTGCCGAATGAACAGGTGAAAACGCGTCATAGCCCGTTTTTGCTCGGTATCGCACGGGATATTTTTTTAATTTTATATCTCCTAACTTATCGCGTTTTCTTCGGGGATTTTTTTAGAACAAAATTGAACAATATCTTCTATCGGATGATGTCAGTATCTTAATTTCGTCAAAAATTAACTAAGTCCATTTTTTTCTTGTACCCTTTATATGGTTTTTCTTGGTTAATAATTTTTATGCCCAGCGGCTAAAAATAATGTAAATAATATGGAACTAACAATTTTATTTAAAATTAATCTTGACACAGTATTATCCTTTGAGACAATATTTAATGGGTACTTTAATAGTGCGTTCTTTAGGGACAAATTATTTTAATCATTCATTAAAAGTAGCAAATTTAGATATGACAGTTTTTAGGAATAACCTTGTACATATTATACAAATATTAATCCCTTTTAAATGAGTTTGAAAATATGACAACAAAGAATATTTACGTATTTGAATCTTACAAAAGTCCTATTACACACTAGTAACACTTTTTCACAATTATGTTGTTTTGTTTAAGTTTGTCTTGACCGATCAGAGCGAAATCCATAAAATCATATGCGACATAAAATCCAATGCCGCAGGTAATGATGGCATAACACGAACAATGCTTCAACAGTGTCTTCCGCACATCCTGAACCCAATAACTAATATTGTGAATTGTTGCTTAGAGAGCGGTTATTTTCCTAAATTATGGCGCGAGTCAATTGTTTGTCCTCTTCCCAAGAAGCCCAAACCTGAAATTGTTCGGGATTTGCGTCCCATTAGTCGATTGCCAATAATATCCAAGGTATTGGAGAAAGTAGTTTACAATCAATTGTCCCATTATATTATTTCCAATGGCATATTACCCTCAAAACAGTCGGGTTTTAGAGCGGACCCAAGCACTTCGTCCGCCCTCCTAAACATAATCGACAATATGATTCGTGCCTTGGATAAAGACATATCAGTCATTATGATTGCAATGGATTATTCCAAGGCCTTTGATGTGATTGATCACGAACTGTTGTTAGCCAAGTTGAAATATTTCGGTTGTGAGGATACCGTGTTGTCGTTCTTTAAAACGTATCTGTGGAATCGTACTCAGCGTGTTCGTTTAAACAATCAGTATTCTGATTTAAGCCAGATAATTTCCGGAGTCCCACAGGGATCCATACTTGGCCCACTCCTGTTTCTCATTTATACTTCTGACCTTTCTCTTGGTGTGGAACGATCGGAAGTATTCCAGTATGCTGATGACACCCAAATAGTCCATTATTTTGATGCAGGTGAGTTGGAGCAAGCAACCCTTGACATTGATAACGACCTTCAATCAATATACCAGTATTCAAAGGAACACAACCTACAACTTAATAATGTTAAAACTGAAGCCATAGTTTTTTCTAGTCAAAAACGTCTGACTGACATCATGTGAAGATCCAATTGAACGACATTGAACTAACTTTGACTGAAAATATAAAAATCCTTGGTTTAAACATATACTCATCTCTTAGGTTCAGGCATCATGTTAGCTTAATTCTGCGTATGCGCATGCTATATGCTAATAAACATATTTTAAATTTTAAAACCAGGAAAAAACTTGTAGAAACATTGACTCTTTCAATTTTAAACTACTGTTTAATTGTCTTTTATCCTTGTCTTGATAAAGTATCTCAGCTTCGTTTACAACGCCTGCAAAATACATGTTGTCGCTTTGTATATTGTCTCAGAAAATTTGATCATGTTTCACATCATATTAATTATCTGCGGTGGCTAAAAATTGTAAATCTTTTTAAACTAAATTTTCTGTCTTTTTTATATCGTTTATTTAAGAAAAAAAGTCCCACATATCTATTTGAAAAGTTAATACTAAGAAATGCTCTTCATGACCGTAACATATAAGGCATAATACTCTTACTATGCCTCAGCATTCAAAGGCTCTTTTCGAGCGTAGTTACACATAGAATGCAGTCAGGTATTATAACTCTTATAGAAGTTTCTTTGGTTCTTCCCTTTTTCAATTAAAGAAAAAGGTTAAAATTTTATTATTGGAAGAACAATCATGATTGTGGCTCTGATATAATCATTGCCTTTTTACCTTTTCACACTTTCGCCAATGGTAACTGATGTATTTTCACTAAGATAACTGATATATTTTAATTATATAAATATGTATTATTTTGTTTTGTATCTTTTTATTTAATTTAGAGGTTAAGAGTTAGAATAGCTCTAAGCTAATCTTCGCCTTTTGGGCAAAATGTTTTTTTTTTGTTTCCCAATAAAGACTTGTTTATTTATTTATTTATTTATTTATTTATGTTCATAAATTTGTTTGTTGCAAAAAGATACTTTAATTTACATTATATTATTAGCCTTCAAACAGGACGCTTTTTTAAATATGAAATTAAAATTAATTTGGTATTTAAAAATGAATTATATTCAAATTTATGGTACTACTTCTATTATAGTTATTGTTATGTACTTCACCATTTTGTCAAGATAATAAGAGTACAAAATTCATCCTGACTAAAGGTGGATATATCTTAATACAAAAACTTTTATAAGTATTAGAGATATGATAACTTTAATTTTATTAGAGATATGATAACTTTAATTTTATTGTAGATATGGTTGAGTGTTCTGGCCTTTTAAATAGTGTGATCGTAAAAGTGAAAAAAGAAATAATCCTATAACATTTTCGTATTTTAGGCTCCTAGATTAAGAAAATTCCATGTATTTATTACACAGTGTTCTGCGTAGTCATTAATAATCATTAATGGACAATTTTTTAAACTTTGCGTACTAATAGTTCTTCAGTTCAACCCCCTCAAAATCACCCTCAAAGGTCACTGTGGATTTTTCTTATGATAAACGGGTTTCGGTCAATTATTTTTAAACTCTGCATTGTGGTAGTTCTCAATACGATGATCAAAAGTCTTCACCGACACAAAACCAGAAAACCCCCCAACCCCTCAAAATCACCCTCAACTTATGAAAAATGGGTTTCGGCCAATTGTTTTTAAACTTTGCGTACTAATAGTTCTCAACACGCTGATCCAAAGTCTCCACGGGCACAAAACCCGAAAGCCTCTCCAACCCCCTCAAAATCACCCTCAAAGGTCACTGGGGATTTTTCTTATGATAAACGGGTTTCGGTCAATTATTTTTAAACTCTGCATAGTGGTAGTTCTCAATACGATGATCAAAAGTCTTCACCGACACAAAACCAGAAAACCCCCCAACCCCCCAAAATCACCCTCAACTTATGGAAAATGGGTTTCGGCCAATTGTTTTAAAACTTTGCATAGTGATAATTCTCAACACGCTGATCAAAAGTATTTACGGGCACTAAACCCAAAAATCCTCCCAACCCCCCAAAATCACCCTCAAAAGTCAGTGGGATGATTTTGAGGGATTAGGAGGGTAACATGGGGCCAAACGGCTGGCTGTGAAATGAAATTCATGATCTAATGGCTGTGCCTCCGGTCAACAGGAAAACGGAAGTTTTGGGTGAGATTGGAATCTGGATACCCCGTAAGAAATCCAGGTACAGGGAATGTCAGGCTGTAGCTCTGTAACTATTTAAGTGGCTACAATTCGACAACACTATCAAAAAATTTCGCAGAGAAATTCACCAAACTATCATTCAAAATCATACCCAGTGACCTTTGGGGCTGATTTTAGGAGGGCTGAGGGGGTTTTCGGGTTTTGTGTCCGTGGAGACTTTTGATTAGGGTGGTAAGAACTGTTACTGTATTAAGTTTGAAAACAATTGGCCGAAACCCATTTTCCATAAGAAAAATCCCCAGTGACTTTTGAGGGTAATTTTGGGGGTTTGGAGGGGTTTGCGGGTTTTGTGTCTGTGGAGACTTTCGATCAGCATGTTAGAAACTATCACTATACAGAGTTTCAAAAAATCAAAGTACCAAAAAATCCTGCAGAGCAATTGACCAAACTATCAGTCAAAATCATCCCCAGTCACCTTTGAGGGTGATTTTAGGAGGATTGGGGGGTTTTTGGATTTTTTGCCCGTGGAGATTTTTAATCAACGTGTTGAGAACTATCAGTGTACAAAATTTAAAAACAATTTACCGAAACGCATTTTTCTCAAAAAATTCAAAATTGATAAATCTGGTGACCTTGAGTCCACCTTGTAAGGCCATGGTTGCCAGTCAAATAACCTAAAAATATCATCCAAATATATGCTTTTATTATTTGAGCGTTATGTGCTGGAGCATCATCTTGCGAAAAATGAGTTGGTTCCAACCCCGCAAAATCGTTCATTGTAGGGTCACGCGCAAGCCCAATAAACTAAACCCGCACCAATTGACGGGTAACGGTGATATTACACGATCTCTTTACTGTTCCAACCAAACTTATGATGGTTCGTGAACCGTTTCTGAACGGTGTTTTCGATCAGTAAGCAAAGTAAGAACCCTTTGAATATACACAAAACGTTCCAACGTTGTTGTTTTTGTACTAACATAAAACCGTGCAAAGTCGACAGCGCGTTTGCTCGATTCTAACAGTTTCGTAACTGCCTCACGGCGATACAAAAACCGACGGTTTGAAGTTAACGGTATAGTCTGTCTCAAAGTTTACCCTGTTAGCTCTTGCCTTCATTTATGGATTATATCTACCTGTCGACAGCAATAAAACTGCAGATCGGTAGGTATTAAAGGACAGAACATTAGGGACGGACTTTAATAATATAAAGATTTATAATTTATTGTTTATTTAGGTAACTATAATCTTAAAATTACATTAAGAAATTAAATATATGCAAAGTTTTAATAAATTTATAACTGCATTATCTATACATAATTACATTTTTAATCTAAATATCTAAATCTAATTATGTTTCACTATCAGAGTCATCATTGAGATTAATTACAATAGGATTTTTTTTTTAAATCTTGGGACAGTCCACGAAGGCTAATGCCTAAGTACTAACGTACCGTGGGTGTCTTCAGTGTGGTGAGAGGGAGTTTGTTCACACGGGACTTAAATTTTTGGAGATTGGGAGGAGAAGGAAAAACTTCTGCGGGCAGCAGTTATGTTGTTTTGGATAGAAATATAAGTCCTCAATTTTTATAATGTGCTGTAGTGAATTTTTCCAGCTCTTAACTGGTATGTTAGTAATTACATTTTTTATCAAATTTATAACACTGGGACCTAAAGTAGGTGTAACATTTTCTGCTCTGATCTTTGATTTTACTTGGTTCCACAAATGCTCTATGGGCTTAAACATACAGTGATACGGAGGAAGCCGTAAGACAGGATGCCCATCCTGTTCAGCCAAATTATCACATACATATTGTTTTTTAATTGCATATGAATTTAGGACTTCCAAAAGTTGCTTTTTTTGTAACTGAATTCAAAATAAATATCATTTTCTAACAAATATTCCTGTATTTCAGTTTTTAAACCTGATGAAGCTGGTGCTTTGTGTAGCAGACGGCTGTGGTAGCTTGCGTTATCCATTACAATAACACTGTTGTTTGGAATATTTTTTTAATTTTGAAACCAGTTTTCAAAAAGTTCTGCACTTGTATCCTCATGATAATCCAAGCTGGAATCCTTAATATTCTTTGCAGACAACAGCAAGCAGTTTGGGACAAATCCGTCTTCTGAACCAGCGTGTATTATTGTAATGCGTTTTCCTTTATTTGAAGGTGCTTTCGTCTGACAGTTTTGACTGGAATCAACCCATCCTTTGGATACTGTGTCGTGTGTATCGAACCATGTTTCATCAAGGTAAATTATGGATCTGTTTTCTAACCTATATCTTTTAATTTCTTGAAGGTAATTAAATCTCCAAGTGCGTTATCTGTGCGATTCCATTAATATTTTTCTTTTGTCTATATTGCGGTATTTAAATCCCATTTTACAAACAACTCTATAAAGGGTGGCACGGTTAATATTTATATTGGTTTCGTCTTCGTCTAGCTTCTTTTTTAGTTTATCCAAGGTAGGAATAACTCCGCTTTCATAAAGACAATATATTTTCCTTCTTATTAGGTCCTGATCACTATTGTCTATACGGTGAGATTGAAAATCACTACGTTTTTTTCTTTTGTTCAATTCTTCACTAATAATAATATCCCTTATCGATGATATTGGAGTTTTTGTAAGTAGACAGGTTTCTTTTTAAGCTTCTTGTTTAACTAGACATCTACTGATTAAAGTTTCATACACATTTTTCACAACCTGTTTTGCATCTAATGACAAATGATTTCGACGCGACATAGTTATATTTTCGTAAAACAACTTTTTCGAAACGCACAGTAAAAACGGTTATTCAACACTGCCACTAAAATATTAGCCAAAATATTTATATGCCTAATGGTTAATACCCAAGAAATACCTGGCCCACCCTTGCCCTTATGAACAAATGGGATTAACCAATAACAATAGGTAATAAAATCGTTAAAGGTTTATTGGGGTATGGTCCGTCAAAAGCCATAACGATATACTTTGAGACAGACTATACATCATCGCATAATTTAGCCAAAGTATTTTTCAGAATATTAAGATACCTGTCAGCTGGTGAATTTCCCATATTATCCATATATGAAATTTAAATTTAGATCCTGGAATAAAAATATGCCACGCTGAAACCAAATCTTCTTTGTTGCTTTCTAGAAAAAAATATGTTTTGATTTTTTCTGGATCATTATGTGCTATTTTGTAGTATATTATACCAGCAATGCTGATAAAAGCGTCGTCGTTAATTTATACGGCTTTAATTTATGTTTTTGTAAAATTTCTTGGATCTTGGTTTTTGGTACTCCTACTTGTTCTTTAGGATGTTATAGGGGTATTATCTTCGCTTGCTAAAACATTAACTTCCTTAACTTTTTGTTGAGGCTTATCATAATTTTTTAAGCAGGGTTTTATAAAGGATCCAAATGTTATAATTGTAAGAAATATAGCTTGATGTGGTTGTCTTCTTTTAGGGTACCCCTAATAAAATAATATTGATAATAAACCATCACATTAGGCAAATAAAATATTTAAGAAAAAACCTTTCTAGATACATGTAAGACGCCTGATTACTATTTTAGACGCATCGTATGCATGCCAAATCCAAACATAAATTATACATTTCGCTATTTGTAAAATATAGATTGAGCGCCATATTTTTTATATAAAATTGATAAATAACGAATAAAACATTTAACCTCAATAATAACAAAAAAATGCTAACCTCAAATAATTATGGTAACATTTAGATATTGCTGTAAACTTTAAAAAATATATTTCTTCCTATATTTATAAAGCCTTTCTATCACAGCCAACTATGGGAAATTTAATTATAAAATCACAACTTCTCATCTTTAATAATAACCGAGATACCCTGCAATTACAACGAAATGCAGGCACCCTGTATTTTTAAGAAAGCCCTAACAAGCACTTTTATTTTATTTAATTATAATATTAAAAAATGTTTTTTATAAAACCAAATAGGGGTACAACGCGGCAAAGTATGGTTTTTGAATATTACATGTTGGTTAAAAAATTATAACTTAAATCCCTTTCTAAAAAAAAGATATTAGTTTATCTAACAAATTTTACCTTTCTCATGTATATTATTAGAATTTAAAATTCTTAAAAGGATATGTGCAAATATTTGAAATATTTGTGGAATTGTAATTAATGCTATCTAAAATGGTTTTGCGAAAATACATAAAACAGATAAATAGAGCCTACTTCTTATTATTTAGGTGTGTTAAACTAAAATTGGTTTGTTATTTAAAAATGAATTAGAATATCTTAAAAATTCGATTTAATGTTACTATCATAATTTTTATTATGTACTCCTTCATTTTGTCAAGATAACAAGAGGACAAAAATTGTCGTAACTGGTGAATAACTTTTATATTTTATGGCATTATGAGTTTAAAAAATATAAGAACTTTCATTTTATTGCACATATTTTGCATGTTTTACCCTTCTAAGTAGTGTGATCAGGGCCGTTCTTATCAATTTTGGCGCCCTGGGCTATAAACAAATTAGCGCCCTACGGCCTAGGCATTGAAATTTTTAAATATGATTTTTTAATATTTAATTGCAGTTATAAATAAAATTATTTTGTAAAATGTAAGTTCCCGTTAACCTACATTTTATTTTTAGTTAAAATACACGGAGCTTGAGGATAACAAAAATAGTGATGGAAATCCCTAATAATTTTTATGATACGAAATAAAAAAGAAATAGCAATATATAATTTTTTCCTTTATGTCAATTAATTCAATTTTATTTGCACTACAATATAAAACATAACAAAAATAAATTAAAAAATAATAATAAAAATAATTTTATTAAAAAAACATAGACATATAACTATAATAATTATTATCATAAATTAAATTAATGTATCAAATAATAAACTTTTTCCCGCTTTAGTTAGAGCAAATTCATTGATTACACAGGTTTACAAGAAAAAAATGTCCTGACTATTTGACCAAACCATGGTATTCGCAGGTATTTCAGCGCCCTGAATTCGAATCCGGATTTAGTTTTTTCCCCCTCACTCAGAAAAACGAGATTTCAAGGTCATTTAGAGATTAAAATGGTGATATTTTTAAAAGCGTCTCTGGTACAACTTCTCGAGCGATCTACTAACTTGAGGGTTACCTGTGTAGCTCTTGAGTACTTTTGGACATTAGAAAGAAGCTCTGAATCTCGCCCAGGGCTGACCCAAAGGGGACAAAGGCGCTATGGGCGTTCTAACTGACAAATTTGGATTTCCCTACCAAGACGTTAAATTTTGACGATGCATTTGCTGTGAGTTAATGACGGTCGACCCGGCACTGACACGAGTGACCCTAGAACTTTGCGTGAACATTAGGGTAGAGCTACGTGTGCTACACAGAGCTGACCCACAGTATAGAAAAGTGGTCCCGGGAGTCCGAACTCGCCAATTTCGATTTCTTTGCCAAGATGTTTAATTTTGACGATGTATTTGTAGTTAATGACTGTCGACATAGCACTGCATCGATTGACCCTAGAACCTTGTCTGAACATTGACGTGAAGCTTCGTGTGCTGCCCAGGGCTGATCCAAGGGCCACAAATTTTGAAGACGGATATGCGTTCTTGCTTACCGATAAATTCAAGTTGGGCATTTCAACAGCGCTAGAGAGTACATGGAAAAATAGTTCTTGAAAATTTGACTGTACTAATAATAAAGCAATATAATATAGCTTTGCTATTAGTGCCGGGTCGACCGTCATTAACTTACAGCAAATGCATCATCAAAATTTAACGTCTCGGCAGGGAAATCGAAATTTGCCAGTTAGAACGCCCATGGCGCCTTTCTGCCCCTGGGTCGGCCCTAGGCTGGTCCTGGGCGAGATACAGAGTTTTTTCCTAATGTTCAAAAAGTACTCAAGAGCTACACAGGTACCTGTCAAGTTAATAGTTAGAGAAGTTGTCCCAGGGCCGCTTTCAAAAATATCGCTATTTTGATCTCTAAATAACCTTAAAATCTCGTTTTTCTGACGTGGTGGGAAAAAACTGACCCTGGATTCAGATTTAATGCGCCGAAATACCTACGAATACCATGGTCCGGTCAAATAATCAGCACTTTAGCGGTTTCTTTTATTTAAAGAAATTCCTTTTAAAAATAATATTTTATTTTAAGGCGGTTTTTTACAAAGAATTTAAATTGAATCCATGTTAAAAAATGTAGCTATTTGCAGAGATCTTTAAAACGGTCGTTCACCTAATTATCGGCCATGGTTAAAAAAATGCTTATCTTTACGTTCGTGGCGTCCCTTAAGTTACGGCGTCACCCAAACAGCCCATAGGGTAAGTATGGTCATGAGTGTGATCGTAAAGATAAAATACCTAAGACATAGCTTTTAATAACTTTATATTTTAAGTCTTCTAGATCAGACAAAATCAGATTTTGCTAGATTCGTCTTTCTTTATAGTAATCTGTAAGCTGGTATGTCGGTCTCTGTGTGTGTTGGCACTAGGGTTCATGATTTCTCGAGCTTATCAATTTCTCGGGTCTCGAGAATTCTCGAGGCTAATATCTCGGGTCTTCTCGGGTTGTCGAGAAATTTATATTTACGTACGGATTTGCATATTCTTCGGTTCCAATAATGTGATTAAGTAACAAATTCAGTGGTTTCCTCTCAAATAAAAGTATAAAAATAATTATAAGACTTTTATTGATAGTCTTCAACACAATTAGCTTCTTTTTCTTAAAACAAACTAAAAAATAAGCTATTCTGACATTTGTGACTTATATATACAATCACAGCACAAGCACAGCATTAAAAAGAAAAAAAATCAACTTAAAACTTCTAGCTTCTTTCTTTTAAACAAAACAAAAAATTAACAAAAATTTCAACATGAAAACGTTAACTTTATCCTAACTTATAATTAAATTACAATCACAGCACCATTTTTGGCATGTTAATTAGAAAAAAAAATCAAATGAAATTTTCATTAGATTCTCAGTCATCACATTGTTTATGTCGTCAATAATTTGCGGTCTAGGTTCTTCACTGGATATATTAGATTCATCATGGTTAACGTGTTAAGAATAGCTAAATGGATGGCATGGTTTACACATAGAACCATTTCACAGGGGCTTTCTCTGCCAAACTTTTTCATAACGTTTGGCCCGTCGCTTGTTACGGCAACATCACTCTCAAATTTCAAAAACTTTAAAACAAACGGCAAACGCAAATAGTTTTATTTTATAATTAGATCATCTGAGTTTTCTCGAGCTTGATTTCCCGGGAACAAAGCTCAACGATTTCCCGGAAATTCTCGAGCCGAGAATTCCCGGGAATGAACCCTAGTTGGCACTGACAAGAAATTATTTGCTTAGTAAACAACCAAACGGTGCATAAGGGTAAGGCCTTTTTCTGGGTGGAAAACAAACATTTACCAAAATTGACTTAAAATAATTTTAATGAAAACACATGTTATTTTTTTGTATTTAACTTTGGTTTTGATTTAAGGCGAAGTTAGATATACTGGTCTTCCATACGGGGCAATATACTTGGTAAATATTAAAAAAATAGTAAATTATAAATTTCATTTGGGGACGTTCATAAAATACGTTCGCATAACAGAGGGGGTTGTATCGCTTAGTGTGACAAGATGTGACAAGCGGGGACGGGGGATCTAAGAAAACGGGACGTTCGCAGTTCATAAAACAATTATTCCCTAATTTTTTTTCTTGATTTTTTAATTTTATTTTTCTGTCACGATGGAACGTCATTTGTATTAAGTGTGTACATATACAGGGTAAGTCTGTGAAGTGGGACCCCCCATTTATTGCTTTAAATATTTAAATTGGAAAAAAATGTTTTATACAAAAATATTTTGGTTTTTGCTGCTCTATATTTTGCGGACAACGTTATGTATACAAGGTGTATCAAACAGCCCGTACAAGGACAAAGTTAATTTTTTAAAATAACTTCTTATATTTTTTGTTAAATTTTTGTTTTCTACATAAAATTCTAGATATTTTTTATCTGGCATATTATATCCCTATATTTAATTGTTTACGAGATATTCTCATTTAAATACAAATTTAGAATGAAAAATCCGCTCATCTCTTAATGTTGTTTTGGGTATATTTTTATTAAAGGATAAAAAAGCAAAATTTCTTACCAAAAAATTTACTTTGCTTTTTTAAAATTTTTATGTTGCTGTTTTCTTAGTTATATATTTAAAAACCTTTCAACTTCATCCGTTTCAAAATTTTTAAAAATTAAACAGGAAAAAAAGTATAATTTGTATAAACTTACAGATAATTTTGTCTTTTCCGTTACCAAGAAATTACTAGCTATTTTAGTAAAATTTTATAAACTAGAAATATCAAAAAGGGTTTTAAAAGTTAAAATTAAATAAGAACATGCGAAACCAATCAGAAAAATTTAAAGTAAAACACATTTTTTAAAGCGATAAGCTTGAAATTCAGGCGGTATTTTTAAAAATCGTTCTTCCCAGCGTCTGAATTTCAATACATATAAGCACATGGAGTGTAAAATAATAAATAACCTATATAAAAGAATAGGCATCGATCTAACTTTACTTTCCAAGTTAAAAGTAACTCATAGTTTTTACATATTAATATCCAGAGCTTTAATAAATATGCGTAACGGACAAGACAAAGATGGTAACAGACTTGACATAAAAACAGTGTTGTTTAAGTAATAAATTTTATTTATAGATTACAATTCTGTATAAAAAAAGACTTTCTTAAATCATCAGTAATATAATCAAAATCAAATACAAAAAATTTAAATGGCTAAAGAAAGTCTTTTTCGTTTCGGGTCAAAAAATTCACCGACAATATGTCCTCATTAATAGCCTCCACTAACCCTGAAAAAAAACATAAGTCCAGAATAAATCTTTTAAAGAGTATTTATTTAAAATTTACCTGGAAACAAATTGCTGTCAAAAAGAACTTTAATTCACTGGCCAACTGAAGTCCTATCTTCATCAGGTTATTTTAAATCTTTGTGTATGTTAAGAATTAATTCGTTTCATTAAAAAAATTGTTACTATAATTATGTTTTAAAAAGGAAACACTTATTTAAAGAACTGGTAGAATATTTGGATTGAATATAAATACGTGAACTTCCCAAGGAACAGTGTAAGCAAATATCTAAAAAAGGGCATTCTGCACAACTGAGACTCCTAAGGTAGTATTCCCTTTGGTTGTCTTCTGAGTTGGCCCAACAGATTTGGTGCGCCTTAGTGATATTTTTTATTGATTTGATGTTAAAAGATAAATTCGCTTTTGCCTTAGATATTTTTTCACTTTTAATTTCAAACAGTTTAATTTTACAGATACCATTTATAGATTTTATTAAATCGTTAGTGCAAGATATTGTCACAACCTTCCAATACCTTTTTATTAGCAATTCGTTTTACTACAGCTGCAACACCATCTACTGGACCTTTTGCATGGCCAGATGCGTTTAAGTTTCAACTTACATCATTACCGGAAAAAGGTTTTGAAGATTTTTTCCAGCCAAGTACAGATTAAATCTGGTCTTATATTGTTTGTTTTCTTTTAAATCTTTTAAATTAACATCCTTGACATTTTTCTAATTGATCCTTAAAGGCCACTCCAAATAGCAATTGACTTTTGACATCTTGAGATATCTCACACCCCTTTAATATATTGTGCACTTTCGTAAGAGGTGAATTAATTGGATACGCCTGACTTTCCTCAGTGTTTTTTTCCGGAGTTTTATCTTTGTTATTCTTTTTTTTGCATGTATCCTTTCGTATTTTTTTCTGTATTTTTCCTTACCTCTTTTAAGTCTTTTGATTTGCTTCTTGGCATTATTTAATTTAGCACGTAGTTTTCTAAGTTCTTTTTTAGAATATTCACTGTTATGCCTTGGATTTTGTAGAAACATAGCAACAGGAGTGTTAAAACCGAAAGGTATTTGTGGATATTTTTAAATTATCTAAAAGGTTATCTGGAGTTTCGACAGGTCTAAAAGTTTTAACGCTCTTTGGAGTTTCGTCATTATTGGCAGTTCTATTTCTTAGGGTTTTTGGGGATATTTCTCTTACATGTTTCTGGCATTTCAACAATTAAGTTATCGTCTGGAGAAAATGCGTTAGCAAATTTGTCTTCTACGTTTTCGTTTTCTTGATCTGAATCGGGTGGTGTTTGATTTATAACTTCCTGAAGAACTTTTTTCTTGTTTCTATAAATTCTTTGGTAATTTCTCCATTTTTCCCTTTGAATTTTCTGATCCTTTTTTTCATTTGCTTTATATTGGGTATCTTGCCTTTCTTTTCCTTTGTCCATCCTTTAGTTTAACTAAATGTTTTTTTCAGTACTCAAATTTTGTCTATATTTTGTCATTTTTTGTTTTGCACTTCTTTCTGAGTGTTCAATTTTAATTTTAATTAAAGGTACATTTTTTAGATTTTTGTTTTCTTGTCCCGCATTAGGATTAGATGGTTTTTTTTGTTTATCTCCTCCTAATCTTTATTACTTAAAAGTTCTGTCTTCTGCAGTTTTTCAAAATTAGTTTCACTTTCATTTTTGTTTTTTAAAATGGTTGACAGCACTTTCTTGTTGTCTGGGTTTTTATTAACTTTTTTTCTTCTCCTCTCCTTTAATCTTTCGATAGCGTCCTTTTTATCATTTCGCAATAGTAGAACTAGATGGGGCATTGACGCGCATCCAGCTCCGGAGCAGCCTGTGTTCGAGATTATGCTAATTAGGAAACTTATTTAAATAACTCTGACGTAATTAAATATTTATACCTATCACCTGTCACCTGTCACCTGTCAAATAAGGCTTGTCACCTGTCATATATCAAAAACCACGTGACTTAGAAAAGTTTGCTTACGTAGGCTAGACCTATCTTAGGGTCTTACGCAGGCGCTAAAAAATGGCGGCGGTCAACTGTCATCTGTCGCCTGTCACCTGTCATATCTCGCGAACCACGTGCCTTAGAAAAGTTTGCATACGTAGGCTAGACCTATCTTAGGGTCTTACGCAGGCGCTAAAAAAATGGCGTCTGTCAACTGTCATCTGTCACCTGTCACCTGTCATATCTCGCAAACCACGTGACTTAGAAAAGTTTGCTTACGTAGGCTAGACCTATTTTAAGGCCTTACGCCTGCGCTAAAAAAATGGCGGCGGCCAACTGTCAACTGTCACCTGTCACTTGTCATATCTCGCAAACCACGTGACTTAGAAAAATTTGCTTACGTAGGCTAGACCTATCTTGGGGTCTTACGCAGGCGCTAAAAAAATGGCGGCAGCCAACTGTCAACTGCCACCTGTCACTTGTCATATCTCGCAAACCACGTGACTTAGAAAAATTTGCTTGTTCCTGATCCCAACGCCTTATACCCTGCGGCCACCGGGGCATATTAAATAGTATTGGTTAAATTGTGTATAGTAGAAGAGACGTAAATAAATAATTAGGAATCTTAGGCTACTACTATTTTAGAGCACTGTGCATGTGTTAAAAAATGGCGGCTGTCAGCTGTCAAAGGTCAAACCTAACATGTGGGGGTCCCCCACGCTTAAGCACCAGTCCTGGGGGCTTAAGCGTGGAGCGCAGAGCCTTATATTCAGCTCGTATAATTTAAACCATAATTTTGGAATAATAAAACACATTGTATATATTAAATTAATTTATTTAAACCACATATACAGGGTAAATCAAAATTAGGCTACATTTAATTTGCTACTAAATTACATAAAAAATTTCAATACAACATTCTACTAACTATTTAACCTAAAATTACAAAGATGTATCTATATACCAAACCTATGAAATAGGATATTTAATTACAAACTCAACAGAATTTTAGTATGTGATTTAAGTTTATCTCTAAAAACGTCATTTTATCATCAAATTTTAACTCTTGCTGCAGTAAATCGCTTGGTACTTTATATTCTTTTTTGTTAATAAAAGTTTTTTCAGGCGATTCAATGTTAACATATTCAATTATTCCAATCTTAATAGGAAACATATAATAGTCAAATTTTAAACCATTTATAAAAGATACCTTGATGAACCCTTTTCGCAAGTCAACATTATATTCATGTAACCATACAAATCTTTTCAGGGAAAATCTTTTAAATCATTTTTTCTTTTAGCTTTTTCTAGATGATAGGGATGTGTTAAATTAGTCCGAATTTGTCGAGAGTCATCGTGCTAATGATACTGCGTCACTATGTCTAATCAGTTTATTCAATGATACCAGCTTCTCTTCTCTTCAAGAAT
>JAHBCN010010580.1:0-31222 GCA_019359885.1 Listronotus oregonensis | reverse complement strand
TGAAAAACCCAAAAAAGGGGAAAAAATTTAATTAAATAATTTTTAAATTTTGTTTTTTATAGACCTTTTAAAATTTTTTTTTAAAATTTTTAAAAAGGCTTTTTGGGATTTCAAACAATTTTTAAACCCCCTTTTTTTTTAAACTTTTTTTTAATTTTATTTTTTAAAAGTTAGCGAAATTAAAGTAAAAATTTTTATTTTTAAAAAACCATAAAAAACACCTGGTCCTAAATTACACTGACGATAACAAACGGTTTATTAAAAAAAGAAATGTAAAATAGAGCTCTATTTCGGGATAAAAAAAAAACCCCTACGTCGGTGTAATTTGGGACTAGGTGTTTGGTATAAATTTTTGGGTTTTTAAATTTTTTTCCCCCTTTAATTACCCCGAAGGTGAAGTTAGATGTATTTTTACTACAAGACTTAAAGTTGTTTGTTTATAATTATAATCATAAAACCTTTTTTAATTTCTAAAATAATTTTAAAAATACGTTTGGTATAAAAATTAAATCAAACTTATTTACACTTATTTCCTTTTTTTGGGTTCTATTTTTCCCCCACTCTATCCTACCTAAATTGATAACAAACATACCTAGAGGGATAGAGCTAACCCATAGACTACGTCATATATAATTTTCCAACTTTTTAAAAAAAAAATTCTCTCATGTGTGATTTCCCATCAAGATGAGTTTTTTTAATTTAACCTATCAAAAAAAAAGTTCGTCAGTTCGGCTTTTTATGAATTATTGAAGAATGATTTAGAAAATCTGCTGTTATTTTAATAATCTTTTATTTTTTTTCGACATTTTAAATAGTGGTTTGATAAAATCTTTCTTCACCCCCAAAACCATTTTATTTTCAAAAGGGGGGGGGGAAGCAGGTGAAGAAATTATAAGGGAAAAAAAATAAAAAAAACTAACACCGGGGAAAAAGTTGAAGGGTTTTTGCCCATCAAAACAATCGGATGGAAAAAGGGAAAATTTTAAAACAAAATTATTGAGGAACAAGCTATAAAAAATTGGGATTTATTTTATAAGAGGAATGAAAAAGGGGTTTTTTAAAGATCGACTTTGGGGCGACCGGAAAATTTTTTTTGAATTTCCCACCGATAGCAGTTGTCCAAAAAAAGAATTTTATTTGAGGTAGGCTGTGGAGTGGGAAATTTTTTATATTCCCTCTAATTGAAGAAAATCTAAACCCCTAGAAATAATAGCATGTGATTTACCCCCCTAGAGCAATTATATGGAAAAAAATACCCTTTATATGATTCTTCTCAAATAAGGGTTTTTCCAGTGTGTTTACATCAAATGATTTTTTTAAGAAATGTCAGTAGTGAATCTGTTGATATTTTAACTATGATTTTTGTTCTCTCTGCTATACATCCTAATAAATTTATTGATACATTAAAAAATATGTACCATGGTTTTAAAACTTGAATTGAGTCTAATTCTCTTCCGTGATTATGGCTTATGATGGCACAACTCCGATTTAATAGGAAGCAAGATATCTGAAAACTTTTATATGGAGACAAGATGGAACCAGAAGTTACTACTTTTCTACTGATTTTGCTAAAGAAATTTTTGAACAGCTGGTTGAAACCTTGGTAACTATATTCATCGTAGAATTGTCAATGTAAAAGAAAATATTTGATGTCCCAAAATTTTTATTCAGATTAAAGCTAGGAGGCCTTTAGAAATTCAGTAAATTCAGGTACATATCTTCTAGAATTTATGTACATAAAAGGAACTGTGTCTGTTCTGAGTTTTATTTTATGTCAAATAGTGAACTCTATATTTTAAATATACAAGAATTTATAACTTAAAGTACCATTTTAATGTTCTAAGTGATCTAAAGATATGTTAGATCTTGTCTGTTACATAGAAAACTATGATGCTTTCCTGCAAAATTGATTTTCTGTGATTTATGTCAAATTAGCTCTATCTGATAAACATTTTCCCAAACAATAAAATGTTAAAAATTGTTAATAAATTTCAAGTATTTTCTTGTTTTACAGGGTATTTGTTTTCACCACCTAAAGGACCAAAATTGTATGCAATGGGGAACAAAATTGGATGTTGGAAATTATGGAAGTAAAACAATTATTCAAAAATTATTTTTATAAAAATCATAATTTGCTTACCTGTCTAAATTAGTTTGCAGAATGAATTATTTTGTATTTGGCAACTATTGATATAAGGTCATTTAGTTTAAGTAATGAATGGGTTTATGCAGCATGCGTTAGATTTAATGGTATTTTTACTTACTGGACCCACGAGTCGATTTTATTACAATTTTGTATACAGTGGTTTTTGAGGCACCTATCACAAATCCTGATCAAATTTTGTGGACTCTGCTAGTTTTTGAGTTATAACGCCCCTTCGGAACCCTAACCTCAAATTTCTTGAAATTCTCCTTCTTAAAGCTGATTACACTCAAAATGGTAGATTTTAGGGTAATACACTTATTATTTTATACGATAAATTTAATTTTACCTTTATTTAACAATTATTTTTAATAAAGAAGCACAACAAGCGCTTTCTAAAAATAATATGTTTCATTAATAAATGTCAACACAATTGTCTAGGTTTATTAGACAATTTTATGTTGTGAGCACCCAAGGACCAGCGGAACAATTGAATGTGCTTACTTTTTAAATTTATATCCCGAAATATAAAATAATTCAAATTTATAAAGTAGACCATTTAATTGTTTGTGAGTCTATCTTTACCAACATAAAACAGTCAAATCTCTAGACAATTTTGTTGTTTTATTTTAAAAGTAAAAATAATATTTTTGAGAAGTGCTTGTTGTGCTTTTTATTAAAAATATTTGTTAAATGAAGCTGAAATTAAATTTATCTTATAAGGCATAATAAGTGTATTTTCATAAAATCTTCCATTTTAAGTGTAATCGAGGACACAACAGGAGGATTTTGAAGTTTTGGTTAAGTTTAAGTGGGGCGTTATAACTGAAAAACCAGCAGAGTCTGACAAATTTCACTGGGCCGTGATCAGCACTTAAAAAAGGCCTGTATAAAGGAAATTTCAGTAAAATCGGCACCGTGGAGCCCGTAAGTAAAATTACCTATTTAACTTTAAGTACTAAAATAAGAATGTTTGGATTCTAAAATAGTTTCCTATATTTTTTTTTTTTTAATTTAACTTTCTTTAAGGACATAATCTGCGAAATAGTTAACTTTTTTCTTGATAATTAACTTAAATCTCATACTTGGTGTTAAACTCCTTATAAAAAGGATAATTATATAAAATGTAAAGAATTTGTAACATATTTTGTAAAATACTATAAAGAAAACATAAACTTGTTTGAGTGTATACAATTGATTTATCTATATTTTATGCAAATTATTCTTCTGCTTACTTTATATGATGACATTATTCACTAGTTTATGAATTTAGTGATTATTTATTTTACATGCACTACCAACTGAATTTTTTGTTTCTTTTATAAAAATATTTAATTTTAATCTCCTTTTGTTGATTCTTAAAGTTTTTTTTTTTTTTAAGATTATGAGATTGATGCTATCCAGAAAGGGCATCTTAAGAAACAGTTTACTTTTCACAGGTAAATATTTGGTTTGTTTATTAGAACTTTAAAAATTTAATAAAACATTTAAAATAAAAAATATGAATGCAAAATGCTAACAGTGGTACAGCCCATTGTAGCATTTTTTACATGATGACATTTACCCCATGTATGAAATTACATGATTATTTCTTTAACATACTACCAACTGAATTTTTGTTATTTTAGTATGCATGTGGTTATTCTTTAATATTACTAGGTCTAAAAGATATTTTTCAGAGTTTTTTTCCCCGGAGAAGTTCTCATTTTGTCGGAATCTGTATTAAATTTGAGTATTTTTTTATTAAATGGTAATGATTTTACTTATAAGAAGAGTACTTACTAGTATAAACTAGGAAATTTTTTTTTAAATTGTTTATTTCTAATATTACTGCCAAAACAAAAGAAAAACCGAAAAAAGAAAATTTTTATGGAAATGAGCTTCCTGAAGATTTAAATATTTCTAGAACACATGGGAACTAATTGAATAAAATAACTTTTTTTATTGTTTTCATTTTTTAGTTTCTACATATGAAAGTTAGCTGACTGAAATAAAAGAGTTCATATTTTCAGTTTAAATGAAAGTTGTTTTAAAAAAGACCATTTTGCAATTTATTTTTATTTATACCATCTAGGTTCTGTGATACATAAAGATAAAAAGCAATTTTGCATATATCAGTACACAAAAAAGTTATAAAAAAATATCTTTGCAATGAAAAAAAGTTATAAGCATATACATAATAACAAGATATTTTAAATAAATATAGTGTAGGGAAAACCGGAAAATATAAAATTTCTAAATAACACAATTCTCTCAAAAATATTTGTTATATGGAAGATAATGTAGATACTCTTAATAGGGCATGTCTTATAATAAGTAATTAACTAGAAATAAATAAATATAGATATATTTTAAGATTAATGCCAAAAACACCACACCAATTTTATAGTGAGAAAGAAAGAAGACTGGTAAATTTTACTTTACGGACACCACCGATTTTTTTAAAATTTTGCATACAAGATTTTTTGGGGCGTGATCACGAATCTAAAATCAGTTTTTTCCGGCAACCTGTGGTTTTTCAGTTATTAGGCCTCCAAGTGGACTAACCTCAAAAGGGACATTTTTTCAAAATTCTTCCTTCTTGAAACTGATTACCATCAAAATGGAACATACACTGATTGGGCACTTATATAAAGCGAATACACTAAAAAATTTTCAAAAGTTTATTGCTTATTTTTATTTAAAAAAAACCTCAAATAAATCCAGTTTTTTATATCTTTACAACTTAACTATGAATCAGGCAACCAGTTATACTTCATATAACCCTTTCAACGTACAGTAAAGTGGATTCATTTAAGATAATTTTAAATTAAATTAGACAATAAATTTTGCCGGAAAAAACTAATTTTAGATTCGTGATCAGCGCAAAAAATTTTTTAAAAATCTGCGTGGTCTGCTAAAAATAAAATTTTACCAGAATACTTTATAACTAAAAAAAAGAAATATTTACTAGTTATCATTCAAATGGGTGTACTAATTAATTTTAATATTTCTATTTTAGGTTTTCATATTGCAAATTCTGGTTATTTAAAAACATCATGTTAAAGGATTTTACAAAAAGCTCTAGCTACGAATTTTTAAAAAACATAAAATGTATATAATTATTAAAGTAGAATGGATTTATTTCTTTCGAAGTAATATCCATACTATATGGAGAACATGGCAATAATTATTAATATATAAGGAAATATTTAAAAAAAATAAATATGGCTGTAATCAGTGTGTATCCCCCTTTGTCAATTTTAATTATGACTTTAAATTGTCCTATGTTCAGGGAAACTGTTTTATGTTTAGTTTTAGTTTACAAATGCCAAAGATTTATATTTTTTAGCAACAAATTTTACAAGTATCACTTTACCATTTTATTATGATGAGACTGATCAAAACAATAAAAAATGTTTTTAAACATACTATTAATGTCTATTTTGTAAAGACAACAAACACTGAATGCTTCAAGTAGATTTTATGGATGTGAGAACATAAACATGATCTTAGTTGACCAGGACATTAATTATTTTAATTACCTATCAGTTAAAAGGGTTCTCACTTTTAATTACCTTGTTGTAATCAGTAATTAGTAATTTTTAATACTTACATAACAAAAATCAAAATGATGAGTTATCTTAGGACACCTATGAGTATCAAAATGATATTATTAATGATAGTGGGACTGACTTATATAAATGTTTAAAAAGATAAATCAATAAAATTATTTTATGACTGAATATAAATATTTATTTTAGATGGTCCACCAATCCTACAAGCTGAGATTGGTATGAAGACAATGTGTAAGTATTTTATTTTTTATTGGCTTCGGATAGTTAAGTTCTTTTTTTTTTCGGTTTATTGACAATATTTTATTTGAATAAAAAAAATATTAAAAAATCTTACAGAGTAAAGAAAGATAAAATAAGTTCAGTTGTTATCAATGATTACTTCTTTTATATGTATTAAAAAGAAATAAAACAATACAAAAATATTCTCATAAATTTATGGGAAAAACCAAAAGTAAAGGTATTTATCCATTTGCTTTGTTTTTATTATACTCATAAATAGTGATGGAACGGACGTCCGGTTCAAGTACCGAATCCGGCAAGTCCGGCCACTTCACCGGACATCCGGTCCGGCCGGATTTTTCTGAAAAAATCCGGCTGTCCGGTCAGAAATTTTTTAATGTTATTAGTAAGGAAATATAATTTAATAAGTCACTGGAAATATAAATAGAGGGAAATATAAATCTTGGGTAGAAAAAGCAGCTTACATTTATCAACTGATTACAGGTAATCTCTAATTCTCTTACAAATAAGGAAAAACACTGTTAGTAATCAAAAAGTATCTTTTTCAAATTATGATGAATAAATAAAAGTTTTTCCGCATTTTGACTTCGGTTAATCTAGAAGGCTTTTCTTCATAAATGTTGCCAATTTCTAAAAAATACCTTTCTAAATACACACTACTTGCTGGGGCGCTTAAATATCGTATCAAATTAGGTGGTATTTTAAGAAAAAACTGTTGATAATCCTCCACATTTCTATATTTGTTTTCATCTATGGGAGAATTCCTAGCTCAATTAGTTCGGGGAATACCAAAATAATATAATAATAAATTTCTCATTTTTATTGGTTTATGGGGGAATCCCAGCTAAGCCCAAGCGGTTCTAATGGTTTATATGTTGCTCCCCAATAGAAATCGCGGATTCGGTGGGGAACCCCTTAAAATGATTTATACATATAGGATAATATGGGTATTCACAATGCAATGCAAGTCAGGGTGCGGCAACAAAATAAGGATTTTTAAGAATATATATAAGTAAACTATTCTACAAAATTGTTTATGATTTTAAAAATTTATAAAATTCATTATAAATTAACGAACTTTTTGGTGATTATTATAACTTTTTTTTAGAATTTTTTAAGTAGTTTTTAAATAAGGGTTGCCATAATATATGACATGATATTACTCTAGCTGAATACTTTGCCTGTCAATTGTCTTTGTAAGAAAACTCTTAGTTTACAATATTTCTTTAGTACTTTATTATCTTTTATTGACATTTAAATGTAAGTAGCACCGATTAATATTCTATTTTTTGAGGAAAAGAGACATAGAGTTCGGCGCCGGACTTCCGGCATCCGGTTCGCTGGGCGGCCGGAAGTCCGGAGTACGGTAGTCCGGTGAAACATGAGTCCGTTCCTACTCATAAACTAACTACACATCTTTATACCAGTTTTAAATGACTTTAAAATTAAGTATCTTAGTCAAATCTAATTACGACTTTAAATTGTCCTGTGTTCAGAAGTTCTTTTATGTTTAGTAGAAATTTAAGTTGTAGTTAACAAATGCCAAAAATTTACAAATTTCACAAATATTATTTTACAATATTATAAAGACCTGTAACTGAAATTAGCATTGAATCATAAATGATGATTTATCTTAGAACCCCTATAAGTATTTATCAGTAAAAGGGGTTGTTGCTTTTAATCACTTTGTCCTAACCAGTAAGTGGTAGTTTTTAATACTTTAAACTTACCTAATAAAAAACAAAATGATGAGTTATCTTAGGACACCTATGAGTATCAAAATGATCTTATTAATGATAGTGGGACTGAATTAAACAAATATTTTTATTTAAAAAAATAAAATTATTTTATGACTGATATAAACATTTTTTGTAGATGGTCCACCAATGCTGCAAGCTGTTATAAGGATGAATAAAATATGCAGGTATTTTATTTTTTATTGGCTTAAGGTAGTTGAGTTCATTTTTGGTTTATTGACAATATTTTATTTTAATAAAAAAATATTGGCTAATCTTACAGAGTAAAGACAATAAAGGTTCAGTTGTTAATAACAACTGATCCTATTTGTGACGTAACGAATATTCGCATTCGCGGATATTCGCATATTTTTACATGTTCACATTTGCAAAATTTCTGCGAATATAAATGTCACAAAAAAAAATAATTTGAAGATAATAGTAGGTTAATAAAATCAAAATCCATTTATTTCTTATTTTTTTATTGCAAGTAAAAGTAACTTAACCTTGTAATCACATGATCAGTCTTCATTTTATCATTTGGTATTATTTATTTATTTACTTTACTTTACTTTGGGCAATGAAGCTTAACAATTAGCCTGTTTACCCTGAACATTTAAAAAAGATCCGCTAGGGGCAGCACTGGTGAGGGGTACAAATAATTTGAATTAAATTGACAATGTAAAACCTACTAAACTAAAATCGAATTAACCGATGATGATGTACCTGGGGCAAAATTAAAATATTCAAAAACACAAGATAATCTTTTCTGGGACTTAAAACGATGGTTTGCATGTCGTAGTTTACCCTTGTCAGGTAATAAAAATGTCTTAGTTGAAAGGTTGGTTGATTCAGAAATAGCCTGCAAATTTGTAGGATTTCTTTGCTTATTTCAGTACCAAGCCTGAATGGCTAAGTAGGTATCACATTTGACCAGCAACACGAAGGTCCCTAGTATTCTACAATGACTCCAAGAACTTTTTTTTATTAAAAACAGATGTGGGCGCTACTGTTTTAATAAAAAAAAGTTGGAGTCGTGGTAGAATCGAACTCGGGACGTTCGTGCTGCTGGAAAAACGTGATATATAAGGAGCCATTATACTGAAATAAGCAAAGAAACCCTATAAATTCTAAGACATTTTTATTACTTGACACAGGTGAATTACGACATGCAAGCCATCGTTTTAAGTCCCAAAAAAAGATGATCTTGTGTTTTTGAACATTTTAATTTTGCCCCAGGTACATCATCTTCGCTTAATTCGATTTTAGTTCAGTACGTTTTTCGTTGTTGTCAATATAGAATTTAAAATATTTGTACCCCCCTACCGGTGTTGCCCCTAGCGGATCTTTTTTAAATCTTCAGAGGAAAAAGGCTAATGAAATTTTTACTAGAACTTTTAAGAAAAAAAATATAAAATGCAATGTAAACAAACAAAAACAAATTCTTATAGGAAATTTGAACAAAAACTGAATATTCGCATTTGCGAATGTCGGAAGCAGATATTTCCATTCGCGTCCGCCAATGTAAAAAAAATTACATTTGTTACATCACTAACATCAAATCACTAAACTTGTTATCAATGATTACTTCTGTTTTATGTTAAAAAGAAATAAAACAATACAAAAATATTGTTCAAAAGTTTTTAAGAAAAATCAGAAAAGGAGGTAATTAACCTTTTGCCTTGTTTTTAATATACTCATAAACCAACCACACATCTTCATACAAGTTCTACTTGAGTTTAAAATTAATTAGTAATAATACATTTTTTTAACTCTTGGTTTAAAAATCTATAAACTCAATATAAATGTATCTTTAATTAATGATGAATGTCATGCACCACTCCAATGCTATACTGAGGAGAAAGAAGACTCACTATAACTGAAAAAAAACACATTTAAAGATAAACTGATTGCCTTTAAAGTCCATATTTTACTTCAAATTGTATTTTAGGTTCTTCCTAATCAAGAATTTCTGTTGTCAAACCATATATGGCAAACTTCAAATGGAGGTAAGTTTTTTTATTGGATATCTTTTAATATTAAGAACACTACATATTTTGTTACTGCTACAATAAGACATTAATACATGAATAAAAACTGAAAAACAACTACACAAGGTCAGCAATAACAATTTTCGTTAATTTCTATATCTTAATTGATCAACTTTTAAATGTAGAAAGTAGTAATTTTATTGTTTGTATTTTATGTAAAAAGAATAATTTTCCGCTTGTTTATCATTCTTATCGTAAGGTAATAAACATTTTAAAAAACTAAAAAATTTTTTGGACAAGAAATAAATAAAGGTACAGTTTTACCTGGATTATACATATAAAAAATATATTAAAACATTTGCTTTCTCTTTAATATAAATCAAGTAACTTGGGCCTTTAAACAATGTCAGTTTTAAAAATGTTGTTTATATCTAATTTACTGTAGGCATAACTGCTTATCGTACAAATCTGTGTATAAGAATTTTAGCAAATATTCATTTTTGAATGTGTATATGGACTTTATGATAATATCTTGAAGAGATGAAATAGTTACAATTTTTCAATTCTTATACTTACATGATGACTGCATAGTTCAGATGAAAGTATATTTGATTACCACCATTTTTCTTTCGCTCCTATCTGATTTTTAAAGTAAATTTTAATAATTTTGACATTTTTCACCATGAGGTATTATATTTTTTTTTCTTTTTTTCAGAAGAAAGTCACAGGAGAAATCCTAAATATTACTTCGCAAAAGGTAAGTAACTTTATTCCCCCAATGTATTCTTAAATAATTCCATCGACTGTTACATAGCATCATTGACATTGTAATATTTGCAATGTATAATTTCATTAATTATTAAGAAACGGAATATTTCGATACAAAAATTACTTTGACCTAATCAAAGTAACAGGCTGTAGTCCAGTGAGACTGTATTGTATCAGCATGAGAAATAGTTATATTAAAGTGGTAAATTAAAGCTTAGTAAAAACTTTTTGTCCATAAAAACATCCCAAAAAAAAGCTTAAAATTTCAGCACTTTCAATGTTCATTACTTACATTACATAACAAAAAAATTAACCTTGCAACAAAATGTCACTTCCAGGCATTTGGGTTAAAGAACACCTGTGACTACTAGTAAGAAATTGAGGCATTAGCAAACAAAAAATATATCAGATAACTTGTATAAAGTAGGTTAAATATAAAATTCTAATTTTAACATTTAAATTGACACTTCAAAACTCATTGACGTCAATTATCTTAGTTTTCATAACTAATAACTACTTATTTATAATTTAAATCAAGAGGTCGACGGAAAAACTGCTTATTACATCCCATCTGTATCCAGCAAAGTACACTCTTATTTATAGTAGACAATTTTTCGTCCTTGATAAGTAACTATTATCAAGTTTAATTTTATCAAAATTTTACATGGCAGGTATTACAATAAAAACGATGATATAATACATTTTAAAATGTGCATTATTTTTCTTTAAAACCCAAATATATATTTTCTAGAAATTCTTTCTTAAGAAAATTGATGCATGAACAGTAATTTGAACAGCATTATATTTAAAAAAAAGGGTTGTAAAAAATTATAAATATCATATTTAGGGAAAGAATTTTTAACAAAACATTATTTCAAAACATGGTGCAGTGTTTACTTGGGACGCAACAAATTCCGTTTGGTTCTTTGTTAACTGTTTACTGCTTTTAAAAACTAGTACAATTTTGTAATGTAACGACCCAGACTTTTTTATTTGTCCCTGTTTTATTCTATATCTTATGATGACTGCATAGTTCAGATGAAAGTGTTTTTGATTACAAACATTTATCTTTCGCTCCTATCTGATTTTTCTAGTATATTTGCTTCAGATTCGTTTTTTCTGCCTTGAAATTACAAACACCTTTTTATTTTTAGGAAAATAAGCCGTTGTTCAAAGACCTTACCTATGGTATAAAGTTATTTAGTATAAAATAGTAACATTAATGTTAAGGCTGTAGTTGTACATATACCAATACTTCAGAGCATCCACTTACATCACCAAAAGGTATGTAATACAATTATTTGACAAAATACTAACTTTACAAATAATATAATCATTATAAACATATAAAAAGGTTTGTAAAATTTAATTTTAAATTCGTTATTTTAAAAAACTCAGTTTTTTAACCCATGTTACTACTTTAATAGAAAATTTAACAATATGTTTATAAAATAATCAATATTCTGAAGCGATTGTCAATAAAAAAGGCCATCAATATGGTTAAAATTATACTCAATTTTAAATTACTAGATTACATCTGCTGCTCTGTTCTTAAAATTTTTTAATTATTTATAATGACAATCTAGTTTAGATTAATGTGTGTACAAATTATTATGTTTGTCTTTAGCTCCTATCTAATTTTTTTGTAAATATTATTTATCGCAGAATTTTTTTTGTCCCTTGAAATTATTTATATTTTATTTGTAAAATATCACTATCTGAAGACCTATGTATTATAAGTTATAGATTATGTAACTTTTTTAATTGTTTTGTTTCGTTTTTAAATTGTGTTGGTAGATGTCAAATAATGTTACATAAATAGTCTACCTTTTAATAAGACAATTTGTCCATGGGGGTGGGGGACATATGTAGGATTCTTCAAGAAAAAATTGTTAATTTATGTGTTCTTCAACTTTTTCGTAGTGCTATTATTTTATAATATTTTCTTAAATTTAATCATTAATGTTTGTTTCATAATATTATCAATTTTACCCATAAACAGATTCATCTCTCCATTTGGATAAAATCCGGTTTAAGGAATGTTAAAGAACCGTAGGATTTCTATAGGCGCTTTATTTAATTCAAAAATCAAGAATATAATGTCTTGCAGTAATTTTTAAAAGTTTTTTTTATTAAATATTATTTTAAATTTTACCTTATTAGTTATGCTGTTATGTAAATGCTTAATCCATAGTTCTAGATACCAAAATTGTCAATAAAGAATTAAGGTGTTTAATTCATAAAGCCAGTATATGGCAACTTACTAAATAACCATAGAACATAGACCTACCTGTTAAAATAAGTGGACATTGTTTAGATCTTTAATAATGCAACCATAATGCTACTAAAATTATCGATTTATTAAAATCTGAAATACATCTTGCTCAACTGTGAAAATATCTATAATAAAATGAATGTGTTTATATTAAAGGCTTAACCAATGTTTCCTTAACTGCCCTCTAAACGACTTCATCATATGGAATAATAAAATCGTTTTTGCACAATAAATAAGAACCGTAAATTGTATTGTAAAACCATCATTGCAAATATTTTAAAAAATGTATATAAAATACTACCAAACATTAAATTTAAAATTATTTTAACAAATGAATAAAAAACTAATTGTTTTTATATTAAAATCTAAATATACTTCAAATCATTGCATTTAATTAAATCTACTAAGAAAAATAGGTATACTTCTAATTAATATGTAAAAGGATCCTGACTTTTATCCTGGGTACGCTTATTTTTTAAAAAATGCTAGCAAAAAACCCTTCTGCTAACTGATATACTATAAAAAATCTATCCCCTTCTAGAAAGATCTTAAATAAAAGAATTGTTTTAAAATTATTTCTTGTAAATAATAATTATGATGATTTTACTAGGATTGAAAAAAAAGCATCCATCCATTCAGCTTTTTTTACCTATGATAACAAACGAGGCATTTGTCTGATTAAAAATGTATTGATTTATACAATGATGCTAGTTAAATTTTTATACAATTCTTTTAATTTAATTTTTAGGTACATTTGTGATTCCTTCAAAAGCATGAACCTTATAGAACGCCAACTTATAAAGAAGGTAAATATTTTTTGTTTTAAAATAAACCCTAATTTAAAATAAATAGAATAGCAAGCGAAGCTAATAATGCCAAGGAAGCTAATCTGGATATTGAGACACTATATTTTCAATCAGTGAATAAGTGTCCTTTCTATTTGTTTATTTAAAAATAAAGAGAACAATTAATGATCATTTGCGTTAAAAAAAAAAACACCTGAACTAAAAATATATTGCATTGGTTCAAAATGTTGCTAATCATGATTATTTACCAGGTATTTTTCTTAAACAATAAAAAACAGATATTAGAGCTTTAAGCTGTTTTCCATTATTTATTTATTTTTTTTTGTGTTAGTTGTGATGTATTTTGACGCTGTAATTACCCTTTACATTTAATATCTTGCATATTTAGTTGACAAACCAATTTGTCCTTAATCAGAATTAAGATACGCGATGGAATTTTTGTTTTGTTCTGAATTAAAAGAAAGGAACTGAGCAAAAAAAACTAGTTGATAATAAGTGTATTACAGGCTTAAAAATATTAAACTTGTGCTGTGCAACATTAACAAATAATTAAAATTGCATTGTTCAATAAGGTTTCCAGTAAATATATATTCTTATGTATGTCATAGGCAACAAAAATTAATTATGATGATTTCACTATAATTGAAAAAAAGGCATCAATCCATTCAGCTTTTTTTATATGATAACAAACGAGGCATTTGTCTGATAAAAAAATATGATTTAATAAATATATGGGTTAGATTTGCTAATTTGTTTATAAAACTTAATTTTTTTTCTAGATAAGGTATTGATAAAGGATCACCGTTATTATGCTGACTGATATTAAACATGTCTTAACCATCTGGAATACCATTTTTAGAAACAGGTAAACAAATCCGTCTTTTCTTATTCACATAAAAACTTAACAGACGCTTTAACTTAAAAAGGTTTAATTTAAAACTGCTTAAAGTTGACAGGTTAAGTTAAAATTTAAGTTTTAAGTACATTTTAAAATCATAGGTCAAGTAAATCGTGGTTCATTTACATATGAATGCGCGTAAGTCAATAAAACCACTTAGTTCACTATTTTCACGCTAATCTTTTTTAATGTTGTAGGTACAGAGTATTATTTAGTTTTTATGTTGTCAAAATTATTATTATTTGCGAAATAAATTCAAACTCTAATTTAAATTCCTATGGCGTCATGTTCTAGCCTAAATTTTATTTTATTTTTTAATAGAAATTATAAAATATGTTATTGTTTAACCATTAAATTATTGACATTAAAAAATTCCCAGTTTTAATAAATCTTTAAATACTTCCTTAACAATTTCGTATATACAGGGTAAGCTAGTAATTGGTGACAAAAGTAAATATTTTTTTAAATAGACTACCTGACCTCAATTTTTTTTAAGGGAAATATAGTAGCATATTCTTCAGATAATTTATTTTAATTAGCAGTAATGTGGTTTTTCATGTAAGTTTTATGACTTTATTGGTGGTAATATTCTGATGGAGTATTTACATTAGACTTTTTCCCTGTAATAATTTAATCAAATTAAATATAAGGATGTGAGCGTTGCATCAAATCGCGCCCTTTTTGCTTTTTGGTTATGTTGTTTATGATGGAGGCTGGTACGTTTCTTGGTTGGTCAGAACAGTGATGGGATATCGAATTGGTAATTGATAATGATTTTGAAAAATCCGATATGATTATTCAGATTTAATTTGATACGAAAAATAAATTTAAATCAAAAAATTAAATCTGAATAATCGCATGATAGCGGTTATTTCAATAATCGGATTATCGATTATTTTTATGATTATCCATCATATTTCTGACCAACCAAAGTACCTAAACGGCAACAATGAATAATTGCATCGGCAACGAACGGGTCTTTGTCAAAAATCAAGAATACCTCGGATTGTTTAACCTTTTCTCGGATTTTATCGATTTTGAACCGGTTGGTTTTCATGTTGGTCCAATAGTTACGGAGATATAGTTTTTTTAAATTTTATCCTTTTTAGTATTATTTAAGTTTCTAAAGGCCTGGTATATTCTTTAAAAACCCTCTCAGTTGACTCTAAACTGACCCTCACAACCAAACCTAAGCAAAAAATGAGATATTTGTATTTTTATTAAAAGGCGTGGGTATGTAGAAAAAATCAAAGTACTGACAATTACTTTAATTTTCTTGGAATGATCATTATCATAATAATTATTATGTTAAAAAAGAAATACATGCGTAATAATTCATCTTTGTCTGACACGCCATGTGTGGGTGAGTAATCCAGAATTATTGGACGTTGCCACATAAGACTTTCTCGTAATGGATGCAAACTACGGAGCGTTTCAGTTTCGCGGGTGCAAAAAAAGGCTGCAGCAGTGTCTGCAGCTGCAGGAAGACTGCTGAAATGGTTAAGGGGAAGGGTCACTTTGGAGACCCCAGGGGAGTCCACTGAGAGGGTTTATTAACAATATACAACTCCTTTAGAAACTTAAATGCTACTGAAAATAATAAAATTTTGCTTAAATTTGTGTAATATGAAAAATAAAATTTTAAAAAGCTGTATCTTTGAAACTACTGGACCTACAATAACTGTTCAGGTCTCAAATTTTTGCAAGTTTAATCTACCTTAGAAATAGAATGATCTTTAAAGATAACCAGTCCCTTTCGGTTAAAAACGACAAAAACCGAGAAAAGATCAAACAACTTGAGATTTTCTGGATTTTGGACAATGACCCGGTCGACTGCCGAGGTCGAAAATTTGAATTTAACATTGCCTTTCTATCAAAAACAAGATATCAAAGAAAAAAAAAACAAAAATACCTAATTTGATGTGTATCGCTCAGTGTATAATTTGAGTTCGCCGGTTTCGGTAGTTGTAGATTTTTTTACATAGAATTCAAACAATTAATAATAAACAGGGTGTTTATATTTGTCACGATATTGGTGCATTTTACTATTTAGTAGGTTTAAGGATGTCATTATGCATTGATTTAAAACATGTTTTTGTTTCAGGTTGGTGTTTTGAAACGTGCTATCTCGCAGAACGTTTTATTGTACTATAAAATATTCTTTATTTTTAAACTTGTATCCAAGAGTGTTTTTAATAAAAAGTTTTATTTGTTATTGGTATTAATTACAGCCCAGCATTTATATTTGTTTTTGGTTCTATTTTTCGTTTCTTAAGATTTGTTTTTATTATTTTATGTGATAAAACATTTTTAAAAATAAAGTAACCAGACTAACTCTGAACTAAATCCACTATTTTTTAAAAGTATGTATAGGCGTGTTGTTAAATTCATCAGATGGTTTAGCGCTGAAATCTATCGTGACGTCACACTAGATTACCGCTAGTTTTATCCTTGTCCATATACTACCAAAACAACGGCCATCTTTCTTTAGCGCTTTTCCATCAATTAATTTAAAAACGGCTTGATGAAACAGCGATTAGTGCGCACGATTCATCGATGAATTTAACAACGCGCCTTATACATTGAATCAGTTGTATTGGCAAACATAGTACTTTTACCCGAGTTCTGCATATTGTCAGTGTTATAATTACTATGCTTATTTATACATTGTCAAAAAATTTATTATCTTGGCCAAAAAATATGAGATGGACTTAAGACCACCACCTAAGGTTTGTTCCAACACATCAAAAAACCGTCACCGAACGATCACGCTCATGCGCCCAGTGATTAAGTGGGACGCATTTTAATCACTGCGCATGAGCCTGATCATTCGGTGACATTTGAACGGTTTCTGGCTGTTGGAACAAACCTCCCTAGTCATATTCTAAACAAATTAAATTTATAAATTGAAACATTTATTTTTCTAATTTTGATACACGAACAAAATTTGCCTCAGTTTGTACCTTTTTAATTTAGCCTTCTAGAAGAACTCATAACTTACATAGTTCTTTCTAAATATTGAGTATCCAGTTTTATATCCAATTTGGTTCCTTATCAAGTAGTAGTAGTAGTAGTAGCTTACATTATTCTGTACAACTTTTGTATTTAACATTTTTGTTTAATGCGAAAAACAAAAAAGTTAAGAGGGGGGACATTATAAATGATCACCGTGTACCCTAAATTGTTTAATCAATTTTTTGCTTCTCGTTTCGTACACCGACCATTGTGAAATAAACCAACCAAATAAACACTATATTGAAAATTATTAAAATTTTGTTAATAATTTCTACGAAGGAATAATATAAATAAATTTATAAGCTCTCAGTTTTGGTCGGTCATATTTAGTTCTGGTTAGTTAAAGCGGTTTTTTATTTTTCCCAATTATATTTCAGAATTGATAAATTACTAAAAGTAGGAACAGTAAACTTTCCATTTAGGTAGATAGTTAAAACACATATTATTTTTGGCTTATTTTAATATCACTATTATGCAAACAAATATTTTATATTTCTGCATCTTATATGTGAGCAATAATATTTTAATATTTGGCTATAAAATTAGATTTTATTCATTTTACCATATTTTATGAACCATCAGAGATAGGAACCTATTTCAGTTTTTGGTGTACAAAACGAGATGACGAAATCTAAATAATTAATTTTGTGTACGAAATAAGAATATTTGGGGGAGAATTTTGAGGTGTACGGAACGCGAGTGTACACAACAAGAATAAATCGCTAAAAAAATAAATATGCAGGGTCCTGCAACAGTACGTCGGGCTTCTCTAAACTGAAAAAGTTAGGAATTCCGTTCAAGTGCAGGTATCAGCCAGAAATAAAAGCGGATTTTAGAAAAATAATGTGGTATGTACAGAGTGGCCCAAAAATTGTGGCAAACAAAATTATTTTTTTAACGTAACATACTGTATATTTTTGCATCTAGGAACCTCCTTAAGCATCTTTATTTATTCTAAAATATTTCAGCTTTTAAATGGTTAATTTTGTAGCAATAAATTATTTTAAAAAAATAATTGAATTTTCATGACTCCCACACTTAAACACATATCAGCACCATAAATACAAATTTTATGTCAATATTCGATATGATTCTTATTGTAGAAAACTGTTGGATGCTATAACCTGGTTTTTGTGGTTTAATCTTATACAGAGTGTTCAAATTTATTTTTTTTAATTTAAGAAAATCAATGCTATTTTCTCATTTTTTAAATGGAACACCTGTATATTTATTATTATGCATTAAATGTAGAATTATTATACCAATATTTTTGTTATACCAACATACTAGTTATCTTTAACCGTTCTGGAAATATTATTTATAATAATTACTAATTTATTTGTCTGAAAACCGTTTTATTTGGAGAAAATACTGATAAACACAACGAAAGTATTAATTATAAACTAAGGTAAATGTTCAAAATGCCTTCTGCTGGTTCTGAATTAGCATGAATTTTAAAGGTAATACTAATTTTAAAATTAACAATTTCTTAAATAGAGCAAAAAGCAAAAACATATTCACTGATTCACGCCTTGTAAAACATGCTGCACAATCGCTATATCCATGGAAACAATATCATACTTGCCGGATCCTATTAAAAACTAGTACGTGACATTTTTGACTATTATTTTTTTATTAAGCTTTTGTGTCAAAAACAATAATAAGAATAATAATGAATTTTGCAAGATGAGCTTGTTGACATGATTTTTGTGTACTTGGAGAAAGTGAAAGAAACTGCTTTTTAGCTACTAGAAATTATGCTGCTCGATATCCTGACAGAAGACGCCCGGATGAAAAAAGTTTCAGAAGATTATTGGCAAGATTGGTTGAGACGGGAAATGTCGCATATCAAAAGCAAGAAAGAATAAAGCCTGCCACCAATGAAGAAAATGAGTTGGCCGTATTGTTGACGGTAATTGAGGATCCGCATATAAGTCGGGTAAACATCGGAAAAGCAGTAGATATGGAGTGAAAGATCGGTCCCGAGAATTTTAAAAAAATCGTTTCCACGGCTATCATATCCAGCTACACCAAGCCCTTTCTAATGAGGATTTTCAAAATCATTATTGCAATTTTTGTACCTGGGCAAGAAATAAAATACAGGAGGATCCTTTATTTTTTAACTACATTTATTTACAGACAGAAGCAACTTTTCATAACAATGGATGTGTAAATAGACACTGCTTCCACTATTATTCTACTGAAAATCTTCATTTTATGCGTCAGACAGACTCCCAGCACAGGTGGTCAATCAATGTGTGGGCTGGAATTTAACGAGGGCTATAATTATAGGTCCCTATTTTTTTAATGGTCATCTTAATGGACAAATGTATTTACAGTTTTTACAAAACGGTACCCAGATTACTGGCAGAAATTAACACATGTTAGAGGCAGGATGTGGTTTCCAATGCAACTTTTGGACAGCAATGGATTGGTAAATGGACCTACCCATTGGGCAGCTAGAATCTCCTGATTTAACAAAACTCGATTTTTTTTATGGGGATACATAAAGGTAATTGTTATAAAGATCCGCCCCACCACTGCAATTGAAATGGACAACGATTAAGGAATGCTTTGCAACAGTAACACCACAAATATTAAGAAGAAGAGTGAACGGATCTTTTGAGAGACGTGTTAATTTATGTTTAGAGCAAAACGGAAGGCATTTTGAACACTTATCTTAGTTTATGATTAATACTTTCGGTGTTTTATCAGTATTTTCCAAATAAAACGGTTTTCAGACGAATAAATTAGTAATTATTATAAATATTTCCAGAACGGTTAAAGATAACTAGTAGGTTTTGTATAACAAAATGTTGGTATAATAATTCTACATTTGACGCATAATAAATATACAGGGTGTGCCATTTAAAATTGAAAAATAGCATTATTTTCTTAAAGTAAAAGTGGGACTGAACGCTCTGTGATGAAGCCACAAAAGCCGGGTTAGAGCATCCGACGGTCTTTCTACAAAGAATCATGTCAATATTGACATAAGGTGATTATGTATTTATAATTAACTGTATGTGTTTAAGTGGAGTCATTCAACTATTTTAAGGTAATTTATTGCTACAAAACTAATTATTTCAAAGCTGAGAATATTTCCGGGAATTAATAAAGATGGCAGAGGTTCAGATGCTAAGGCTATACAGTATGTTGTTTAAAAGTGAATTTTGTTCTTACAATTTTGAATCCTTCACATCACCACGTATTTACAAGAAACATGTAGCTTTTCTATTCTAACTATTCTGCACTTGAGGCTGGAACTCCAACTTTTAGTTTGGAAGCGCCCAGCGCATGTTCCATATATATATATATATATATATATATATATATATATATATATATATATATATATATATATATATATATATATATATATATATATATATATATATATATATTAAAAAATAATAATAAATAAAACCATTTTATATAGGAAGTGCAAAATTTAAACACTATGTTTAGGTTCTTAATGTATTTTTTCCATAAAATATGCTTTTTTCTAAAAAAAAATTTTTAAATAAAGATAAAGTGTGTAGTGTTAAAAAAATAATGTAATTTTTACTAAAATATGTGTCTGGTAATGGATAACGTGATTTGTAATAATACCCTCAAGAAAAGATTTTAAAAAAATGCTTTATACTATGACTAATGTTACCTGTCAAAGCCGCGATGATCCAAACTTTATAGTAGCCAATAGCTACTACTAAAACTTTCAGCTTTTATGCCATAGGTCTGGCAATTACGAACTCTTGCTGTATTACTTACCTTGATGTAAATTCTTATAATAATCGTCTTTTATTATGCAATAATGTTACACCCAATAGTACAGGCATATTATAAAAGTGTCATATGCTGTGACTTTAAACTGCAGGTCTTCTAATTCAAATTGATTTAGATAAGGGTAAATGGGATAATAAACGGAGACGTAATAGTTTTATTAGTTAAAGAGTTTTTTTATATCCTGACTAAACCTTCATTTTAACCACTAAGTATTTACCAAAATAAAATTTATAAATTTACCTTATTACAACCATATATATATTTGGTAAAAAATAACATAGGCCCACAAAAAAAAATAAGTGGTGTGTGCTGGGTGTCTGACTAGGATTTTTTTGGCGTTTTTTTTCCGCTGAGTACAAATCTAAAGTCAAAATTGAGGGTCAAACAGCAAAAAATCGAGAAAACCCCAATAAACCGACAGGGTACATTTACCTGCAGAAACCTGCTACCACGGAATTTTTGAACTACTATATAAACTATAAGAGATACAAAAAAGAGCTTTTCAAATTGTCTGTATAAAAAGTTTTGATAAGATAAATTTTAAAGGAGGTATAAACGAAAATGTAATTTTGACCAAAAATTTCAGTCAAAATATCTAGGAAAAAAATATATTATTAATGTGATTTTTGTTTTAATTAGAAATCACTTAAAATTTGCAGAAAAAATCCAATAATAAATTTTAAGTTTTTTTCGAGGTATCCCTTGAAAAAATCCTGAAAATTCGTTTTTTTATTATAACTCCAAAAATAGTGCATTTAGACAAAAATGTTACATAACTTAAATTAAAGGTCTTTTAAAAATATATTATTTATTTCATATAAAGTTTCGTGTATCTTTTATAGTTTTTAGGACATTGACGTTTTAAATTAAAAAAGTCGTTAATATGGGAAGAGGCCCCCGGTGAAAATGGCTAAAATCGATATATGTTGCAACTTTTGTCATCCTGAGAAAAAGTCTCAATGGACGAAGCTCCGTTATGCGTATTTTGGCACCTACGGAGCTCAAAAGCTCCACAGATCTATCATTTCTTATGGGAAGTGGCCTCGGTGAAAATTGCTACAATCGATATATGTTGTAACTTTTTTCGTCCTCGATGGACACGAAGCTCCATTATGCGCATTTTGGCACCTACGGTGCTCCAAAGCTACACAGGTCGATCATTTCTTATGGGAAGTGGCCCCCGGTGAAAATTTCTGAAACCGATATATAGCTTTTGTCATCCTGAGAAAAAGTCGCAATTGACAGCTGTCAATAGTCATATCGATTTTTCGACATCAGTTTTGACTTCAGTGTTCGTGTTCAGCGGAAAAAAATTCGCCAGAAAATCCTAGTCCGACTCCCAACAACGCCATTATTTTTTTGTGGGCCTGTGTTATTTTTGGTTTTCTCTCATAAATAAATTTGGAAAAAAACTTAAAATACATCAAATTCCCAGCACATACACAAACTTGCATTAAAACTAACTAAAAGCAGATACTTATTACTGTGTTTGACACAGCGATGCTCAGTGTCTCCTAAATGATTTAAAATACTTTGTTGCTTGTGTGCCAGCGTTTTAATTCTGTTTATTGAAGATATGAAAGTAATAAAGATTACATAAAAAAATTGATAAGTCCAAGCCCCACTATCCTGTCTTATAAAATTCAACCCATGTAGGTATATGTCAGATACGAGGTGTGTATTGCAGTGTTAAATTCATGCTGGAATGCAGTTTCATTTTTTTTTCAAACTATTTTTTCATTTTCATTGAGCCTTTGCTATTTTTGCTCCTGGGACTAAATAATTTGACGTTGTCTCTTTATATAAATAGGTGTACAGCTTTTTATGAATTTATCCGGAAGTCAAAAAATGTTATTCCTTCTGGGATCCCAAAAAAAAAATATATGACATCTGGCGATTTTGCGCATGTTACAAGGGGGAATATCCTAAAAATACATGATACTGGCATTTTTAAAAGGAATGTAGATGAGACCAAAACATTTTACCATTTAATTTGAACCTTTTTAAGTTCTAGTACAAGTAAATGACTGATGGTTGGCTATGATTAAAAATAACATAATATAAACAGACCCAAGATGATCCTCATCTATAATTTTAAATAAATGGATGGGAACATAAGAACCTTCCTAAAACGATGGGTTTTCAATGCAATTTTTTTTGCATTAATAGTTTATTAACCTTTGTTACCTAGTGCTCTACAACACAAAACACGAAAGGTGGGCGTCTGTCTAATTGCATATATATTGTTGTTGCCCATTTGTCATCTGAGCGACACCACCTGTCCATAAAATAATATTGTTTCTTTTACCTCGTATAAAAACACGGATCCTTGTTTTACCTTTTTATTAAATCAGGTTCACAAACGTTTCTATGGTAACAATGCTAACGGTTTGTTGTCGATTATACACTGGCCCTTGTGAAGTTTTCTGTCGCCTTTTATAGTAACGTGGAAGAATCGAAGTCTGGAATTAGCTGAAAGAATTTTTTAAATACAGGATGCAAAAAAGTGCAAAGATGGATGACCAGCGCTCTTGGGACACTTTACAATGGCCGTCGAAAGGGGGAAAAACCCAAGGTAATTCATTTAAATAGATTATTAACCTAAATTAAATAATTCAACTTCTTTTTTATAAACCGAAATATTTTAAAGTCCGCAATAATAATAATCGATAGATGCATCTCACAAGATCAAATCAATACAAAAGTAACCTTAACATGGGTTATTAACTACAAAAAAAAACCTTTGAGAAACACTTTACGAATTGCTGTTGATTTGCTTAATGATCTTAACATTTAATTTATTTTTTTTTTACTGTATTTTTTTAAACGTGCAATGCTATCCCCAACAATGCAAATTTTTAGTTTAATGATGCTTTGTCTATGAGTACTTTTTTACTTGGAAAAAAACCATTTTAAAGTTTGAAAGGGTGATCATTGAGTCCTTTGCTATTTTGTAAACCTGCTTCCCGTATCTGTGTATTTTTAAAAACCCGCGGATACCGCTTTGGATCACCTGGAAAGGAGCAAAGCTAACTCAACTGTTTTTTTTTGGGTGACCTGAAACTAGGCAAATATCGGGGACTCACAACAGTCTCTTAATATTTTGAATATACCAGAGATTTGGCATGGAAATTGACCTCAACAAGTGTGCAAACGTAAAAAAAAGGGGCCATACGGAAACGATTTCGAAGTGACCAGCCGATGGGGTCACTCCACCCTCTACAAAACGAAAATTATCTATTTTGGATCGCAAAAACATTCAATATGTTAGAGCTTAAAACCGGGGCTCAGAAGCAATTACAGGCGACGTTTACGGAAAATTTGGGAATCCCCTTATCTGGTTAAATAGGGTTTTCAACTAAGTGCAGGCAGTACCTTTGCTTTATTCGTTTAGGGAGTAAAGTAAACGCCAGAGGAACTGCGGCTGGCATTAAAACACGAAAAATGATGCATCTTCACCAAAGATTCGTGCTCGTCGCAGCAAGCTAAAATGGCATGATAAACATATTGGTTTCGGAGTCAGTTTTCCACATCCCTGGTACTGTTTAGCCTGTCGACAACAACACAAAACCCTTGCGTGCCCTATGGTTACATCCACCGACATAACATGCGCTTCGGGTACTTTACTATCACATCAGACATTACTACGGCATCGATGAAACAGCAATTCGTGGTTCGTTCCCGACGATATTAAGGCAGTGGTGGAAAAACACAATCGCCGCATATACCGAAATACTCCGCCCCGGCAGAAACCAACATCGATATAAAGGAACAGGAGAAATGACCCAAATATTAAGCTCTTCTTGGCGAACTTTGTAGGCTCTACTCGGGTATAAAAAGTCGATTGGTTGTCCTAAATATTCCTTTAAAAGGGCATGAAGGATGATGTGTTGAGGGAGCTGGGGTGTATCCCCGCATGTCAAAATTCACCTGACCAACTGAAAATGAAAAAAAATTTGTTTTCCCTCGTTTACTGGGGAAAAAAAAATTTTGGTGAAATTAGGGGAAAACCATAGTAGTTTATTTCAGTTTTTATGAAATAAAATAAAAATTTAAAAAAAGCTTTCGTATTTTATTAATTATATTACAACACTGATCCCTAAAATAAATAGGTTACAATTAAAATAAAAATACCTAATTAATACAAATAAATTAAAACTTACAACCTAGTAAAAATACCAACTATTAAGTCCAAGTAAAGGGCTGACTATCACCTGAGTATTTTAAACATTCAATATTACACACCACCGAGGCATCAGCTGAACAAAAATGTTTTAAAATTTTCGAGTTTAACCCACAGTCTGATAAATTTTCTTTGCTAAAGACTGTTGTCCCCCGGTTTCTATATCTGATTTTCTTTCTTTTTCTACAAACTTTGCTAAATGCCGAGTACTTTCAATATCACTAAATGTCACGTTATACTATGATCAGGCGCATTAACATTAAATAAATTATGGATGGTACTTGGTAAAATTGGCCCTTTAATTCCCCAGAGAATAAAATCCATTCCATCAAAATGTATTTTGTTTTCTCTCACCTTTAAGCGTTTAAAGTTCCCCCGTAAAAAAAAACAGGACAAGTAATGTTGGTGGTATTCCAGCTAGAACTCCTGTGGTGCAATGGACTTTTGAAATTTAAATTTAAAAAAATTAAAAAAGGCGTTAACTTCCACACCCTCGATTAGTATAAGACTTTGCTCACTACTGTCTACTTCACATTCATTTTTGTGTTCTATTCTAGCCTAAAAACAAAGATACTATTCTTTACATTTTCCTTATTCTTGTAAACAAACAATGCATATTAGGAAAAAATGATGAATCAAGGTTAATATATTTTATATTAACCTTGTTTTTTGAATACAACATTTTAACAAACGATCATTGTCAGTGCTGTCCATTTAATAAGAAGTCACTAAAGTCTAAAAAAAAAAAAAATGAATATTCGGTCCCCATTCACGTACAGTGGACTGCAGCCCCCGCTGTAGCGATCAAACCTTCAGCCCACATTTTACCATCCACACAGTTGGCCTGAGGTCTGTGCCTGCGTTCCCCAAACTGCGAAGAAACTGCGTGTGTGTAAAAATCGTCAGTTTGATCGTACGACAGAGACTTTCATTTGCTTTTAAAATTTTGTATAGAGTTGTGGTAAATCAGCCATCTTACTTACTGGTTTTTTTGTTTTTCGACAATTACCAAGTTTATGGAATATAAAGTCAAAACATTACTCAAATCGAAAAAAAAAGGCAAAAGCTGATAAAAAACAAAAATTACGGGAAAAACCCTAGACAAAAATGTTTTAATTGATACATAAAAAAAAAAATTCATAATATTAGAAGTGCAAAAAAAGTTTTGAAATCAAAAAAGTGCATTGTATTATTCTTTTGATTTTACCTAAAGTATTAATTTTTAAAGCTTTTTTAAAAGCATTCCAGGTTTCTGGTATTATTTTCCCAGTGTTGTGCAGAAAAATGGCAGAAATTTTTAAAACCTCAAATGCACGCCCAGTTGCTAGATATCCAAGGTCATCATTAACCTTTCTTCAGCATGTGATTTGGTTAGAAAATTTTTTTTATGTGGAAAAATCAAAAAGTTCATATTTGTGTTTCAAGAGCCATGATGTTGGTGTAATGCTATTATTGATTGGTTCTGCCTTTTTTTCTGGAGAGGTGCTTAAAATTAATTTGTTAAGTAGTTTATTAGGGTAAAATAGGGGTTTTTTAAATTGGTAAGTCCAAGAGATGGATAAGAGATTCTTTCTATGCGTGTTTTAAAAAAATTTCTTAATTCTAAATAAAGAAAAAAAAAGAAGAGTTAAGTATTCAATCAATTTTTCTATAAGAATAATTAAGATTTTATTAGGAGACAGTTCCTAAAAGGGAGTTTATTGATAAAGCAGTTGGACAACTGAAGACACTGGCTTAGCTGGGGTTTTTTTAAATTTTTATCCCAAAAGGTGAGATATGGGACACATACCAAATACATACCAGATGCGATTGGTCCCGGGGAAAAACTTTGGTAAAGAAAATTTTTTTTTGGAATTTGAAAAAAATTGATTTTTTCTACCCTTCCCAGAGAAAATCTAAGTTTAAAAGTAAACCCCTTTAAATTGTTTTTTTTTGTACATTTTTTCAAATTTTTTGTTGAATCCCAATTTTCACAAAACTATCTAGGGTTTTTTAAAAAACCCTAGCTGGTTAATTTTTCCGACACTTTTCTTATGCAACTATTTCAGATGCTTCTTACTTTAATTTGGGTTTTACGATAAAGTTTGATCAAATTCACCAAAAAAAACAATAGAGTGTTCACTTTCAAAACTTAGATTTTTTGGAGGGGTTAAAAAAACAACTTTTTTGCAAGTTCCAAAAAAAAAATTTTCTTTACCAAAGTGTTCTTAAGGCCAATAGCTTTTTTTATATATTTGGATAAAAATCTTTGAAAATCCCAGCTGAGAGCGAAGGGTGGAAGAAAAATTTTAAATTTTTGGAAAAGCAGCAAGTTCCACAGTATAGAGGTAAAAGGTAGAATAAAGTGGGAAGGGTTCTCAAGATTAAATGTAAGTTGTAGATATGTTCCTTATCATAAATAAAAATAAAATATAAATAATTGAAAAAAGGAAAAAAGGTTTTCCCGGATTTGGGGGAGGGCACCGGGGGCTACAGCCCCGAGGCCTCCAAAAAGAGGGGCCCCCATAATAAAGACTTAAAAAAAATAATAATAATAAATTCAGACTAGTAAACAATTTTTCCCTTTCATATTTTTTTTCGTTTTACCTTCACCAACAGTATACTTTGTACAAACATGATTACATTATGAGTGGGGAATCATCTCTTTATAATAAGTATTGAGCACAATGTTTTAAAGGAATTAAATATGTCTGATACTCATACTGATACTCTTTAAAAGTAAAAGTAAAAAATTTTTTTTCTCATTTTTTAAATGGAAAAAACAAGGCCTCCACACGAAAATATGCCCAATGGCCTCCACAGTCTTAAATCCGGCGCTGGGTAATATAAAAAAACAGTATTCCATTTAGGGCCCTGACTCGTTTTTAAGAGTGTACATGTTGGAAAGGTAAAAACATTTTTGGATAAAAAGAATTCCAACCCTTTTTAAAAAGTTACTTTTCCCTGGTTATGAATAAAGTATGTCTTGCTATCTAAGGTTTTCCCGAAACTTACAAATTGTAAAGTACTCAATACTTAAACATACCTGTGTATAGTTTATTTGTTTAATGTCTTCTGCATTAATACCCATATTTTTTAACCACTCTTCATCCGGTGTGTCATCATCTTCTAGTAGTTTTTATCCTAAAATATTATCTTTGTACTAATTTTAATTTATTAAACTAATATACCTATTAAGATTAGCATTCAAATAGGAAATAAGTAAGATAGTTAAGAATATTTAAAAAAATGTGCCATTAATCTGACAAAAAGTGTCTACAGTGTACCCATTTTGGCCCAAAAATAGACTCCTTGACTTAAATTACTATAATCCATTTAAACTGCTACTTGGGCCCAAAACTTAAATAATGAAATATGGTGATCGGTCACAGGGGAAAGGGGTGTTATACCCACTCACTTTAAACCTCCCTAAATAATGAAATATGGTAATAGAGAACAAAGTTAAAGAAAAAATATACTTTACTATGGGGGGGAAAAAGGTCCTCACTATCAAAGCTAAACATCAACATTATTTATCAGAAAAGCTGGGTACTATAATTAACAACAAATAAAAGGATTGAAAAAACATAAAATAATATGTAAAAATTAAAAAAAAATAGCAAAGAAAAATGAAATATATCCCAAAAACATCACTCTAAAACTCTTCTCTTCGACTGTAGCTCTACCAATTAACAATTTTTTAGGTGGGTTTTTCAAATCATCGGGGGGGTTTTTTTGACAATTCTTTTAGTTTATTTAAATTATATGTATGTGATAATCTTTTCAGTAAGCTGAACCTTTTTGGTAAATGATAATATGCCCCTTGACCCACAATAGGTTAGTAAGTTAGCTGGTCGAAGTTGAGAGCCTTTTTATGGCTGACTTAACCTAACCTAACCCAACTTACTAAACTGTTTGAGTCAAAATTTAATTTTATGGCTTGGTCAAACATATTACAAAGATTGCAAGTTTCCCACACAATGCACTTGCTATCAGTGCTTTAATTAAAATTTGGTCCTCTTTGTGAATTATTTTGTAAATAAGGTTTTTGGGGAAAAAAAAAATACAATTAAGTAAATAAGTCTAATATACCTTCATTCTCTACAATTTAAGTAGCCAGATGATAAAAAAAAAAAAAATTTTAAATTACTTCCTTATTCAACCCCCAAAATTTTCTTCACTTTGTTCATTTTCCAATTCCACTGTCTCATGTTCTTCCAGTATTTTTTTGGGGTTTTTTAAGGCTGGTAAATTTACATCCCCCTTTTTTTTAAAATTTTTGGGAAATCCTCAGTGGGTGTTACAATGACATTTACATCTGTGTTTTTAAAAAAACCAGCAGCACGAAATAGTGCTGTAAAGGGATTACCAAAAAATAAAAATATGGGCACTTCGTGTTTTATCCCGTTGATATAAAGTTTTAAAAAATATCTGTAAGTCTGATAAAGACTTTTTTTAAAACTGGTTTGTTGTATATTAAGTCCAGGTGCAGTTTTTTTTTGATGCACTGCGGGATACAATGGAAGCCATGGTAGAAAAGGTTTGCTGCCAAAATAAACAACACTGATAAAATTTAGCTTTTGGGGGAGACATTTTAAAATTGTTTCACTATCTTCCATATCTATAAAACGGGTAAAACTTTTTAAAACCTGATGCCTCTTCACTAATCTTTAGTTTTTGATTCCAAGGAAAGGGTTTTAAAATGAAATTAGTCTCAGCTTTTTTTTTAATGTCCAATCTATTGGGCACCATACCTTTCCCCGAGTCCTTAACTAATTTCCCTTTTTATGCTATTTTTTTCATTAATTTTTGTTAAAATATTACTAAAAGATGAAAGGAATTATCGTTCACATTTGGGCTGTCTGATTGTATCCAAAAAAGTGGGGTCGTTGATTCATCTAAAAAAATTTTCTTTTTTCTATTTTTTTTGGTTGATTTTGCCTTTTACAAGGGTTTTTTTTTTTTTTCAATTAAAAAAATTTCAAAAACTGCTGCTTTTATAGTTTCACATTTGATTTTTTAACAAATTACCATTTATTCTTTTTTTTAAAATTTTTTTTTTAAATTTAATTTTTTTAAATTTTTAAAAAGTCGCTAGATGTTCCCATTTTGCACCTTTGTTTGGAGTTTGAGGCTTTTGATTGCTATCCCTTTTAAAAAAAAAAAGTTTTGAAACGAAACTACGAAATAAAAAAAAAAATTTTGTTTGGATAATTTGGAAGATTAGGACAGTGTTAGGTACAAAATACGAATTAGGGCACCCTCTGCACTAAACCCAAATTTTTTTTATGGACAGCTGTTTTTGTTTTATCGGTTTGTTATGGTTAGTTCATTTCAAAAAAAAGTGGAAACCGATTTCCCAATCCTAAAAGTTTTTTATTGGTCGAAATTTGGGGGCCCCCAAGGGGTTTTTCCCCAAAAAAAAAATTTTGGATGTCGGATCTCAAAAAAGGTGCATGGACTCCGGTTTTTTAAACTGTTTGTTATCCAGAAATAGAAATACTCTAGGGTTTTCCCTTTTTTCAATAAACCGTTTTTATCGTCATGTAATTTAGGACAAGGTGTGTGGTATGAATTTGATGTAAATTAGTTTTTACTTAATTACGCTAACTCTCGAAGTAGTGAAGTTAGATGCATGTTTAATACAAGATTTAAATTTGTTTTTTATAATCATAAATAAAGCCATTTTTAATTTCTAAATAATTCAAAACCCAAATTTTTTAAAAATCAAATTGTAACTTATTTACTCTTTGTTCCACTTTTTAGTCCTACACCACCTACTCTTTCCTATCTAAAAAAAATAACAAACAGGGCCCACTATTACCATTTTTTTTTTTGTAACCAC